>ML361078.1:0-10023 GCA_005239505.1 Nicotiana paniculata | reverse complement strand
AGAGAAAATATGGCCTTTTTTGGTCGTTGAGAACGGTTGTTTTTGCAATTGAAGTCATTGCCCAACGACTATAATTCAAAAGAAAAAAAATTAAAAAAGACGCGAGACATGCGGGACGGGACAGGACAGAATGGGACAAAACAGGATGGGATAAACCGGACGAAATGGCCATCGCGTGTCCTGTTTAACATGGGTCCATCCCTTTTAGAATTAAGTGGGCCAGGATGGCCCGTCCCATTGAACATCCATATCCTATCCTGAGTCTTGGATATACCATACATGTCCTTAATCACACTAATGTATTCTACCGGGACACATTTTACCTCCAAACATCTCCAAAGAACCTCCCTTGGGACCTTGTCGTACGCTTTCTCTAGGTCAATAAACACCATGAGCAAATCCTTCCTCCTATCCATGTACTGTTCCACTAACCTCTGGATAAGATGAATAGCTTATGTAGTTGAATGACCCAGCATGAATCCGAATTGGTTCTGAGATATAGACACTGACCTCCTCACCCTCGCTTCCATCACCCTCTCCCACACTTTCATCATATGACTAAGCAGCTTGATACCCCTATAGTTGTTGCAATTTTGGATATCACCTTTTATTTTTGTACAACAGAATCATCGTACTCCAGCTCCATTCCTGTGGCATCTTCTTCATCTTAAAAATAACATTGAACAGCCCGGTCAGCTACTCCAGGCCATCTCTACCGACATACCTCCAAAATTCAACCGGGATATCACTTTCAACGCACATGGCTTCAATTTTTAAGTAATACCGACTTCTATCCATGGAAAGCAGTAGTGATGAAGATTTGTAAAGAAAGCAGATCACGTATTGTCAAGAAAATTTAAGGTTAAAGGAAAGAATTGTTAGGGTTTGCAATGAATTGTTAGGGTTTGCCCAGAATTTTTTTTTTCATTTTTGGATTTTACCAATGCATATCAAATTATAATGTCTTTTGATATATTTATTTGTTTTCTGATTTATCGTTGTTCAAGGTTGTTAGCTTCCACATGAACTTTTATTATTTTGACCCCAAATTGGTGGTGTTTGATTAGACACGACGTTCAAAAAACAAAAGAGTGTCGAAACTTGTACCGTAAACTTCATAAACATTTGTTTAGTTAATAATCGTTTAATTAAGGATATAGTAAAAAAATATGAAGTTGAATTGTTTCCGAAGGAAGTATGAATTTTTTTGCTGAAAAACACTAAAATGAAACAAGAAGTATATTATTTTACACGATATTGTTTCTAGTTGGAGCACTAAATAAGTTTTTCTTTTACTGAATAATTTTTCGAATTTCTGAGCATTTCTAACTATAAAATAGAAAATTATGGTTAATAATATTCTTGTTTATTAACTAAATTCATATATTTATTTTTCAGAAAATAGTGCTATTTTATTCGGATTCACTTAATAAAATTGTCGCTGGTACTGTAATCCATCATTCTTTTGAAAATGAAAAATTAACAAATTACATGTGGGTACTCTTTTTTTAATTTTATTTTGGTACATATGCACATGTGTATTGAAAAAAAAAAAAGTTGTCCCAAAAGATGAATTAATAATGGTGCAGAATTGAATTCATTTGCAGTTGTTAGCTGAAAGAGCCACGTCCTCGTAAAACATTAAATTAGAAAGTTGACATGCCTTGATTTATTCAGAGGGGCAGCAGTTATTACTATAACTAGGTAGCATTTTCTGGAAGGTGCATTAATGAAATTGTCCTGCGCTCGTTCTTGTGTGACATATGGCCGAACCTACTGTTAGAAGCGGAGCCATTTTTGTTAAAGGGAATAGACTTGTGCTGTTCATACTTTTTAAAATATGTTGAATTCGTATTGGAGTTTCAAAAATATTAAGTAGACATTGGACATAAAAATTAGTATATTTTTAAAAAGATAAATAGTATTTAAGTTAAGTTAAAAAATGATATTTGAAATTTGGAATTATATTTGGACATGCATTTCACTTGAAAAATGTTGAAGTTTTGTTAGTGGGGATAAATGTTTTTCTGAATATTTTGAAAACACTTTGGTTTATTGAAAAACTCATTTTCGAAAAATTTTCAAAAACTTACAAAATTTCAGGGACAAACATACTTTTGAAAAAAGAAATTATTTTTTGGACAAACGGGGCCTAAATTTTCGGAGGTTCTCGTATGAGTTCAATAATATTTTTTTTAGAGTTCGAGCAAAATGAAAATTAAGATCCATTTTGTAGGCATATAAATTTTATTTGAATTAAATTCGTAAAATAATTTGGTCTATATCTTAAATTGAAGATATATTAGTTCAAATAAACTTATTGGACTAATGTAATTGAATTAATTATATAATCCAATATATATGGATTATATTAACTAAATAAGTCTTAATCCATTGAACTAGCCTATTTAATCTAGCTAAAGTGATGAGCACAATACATTAACCCAGTATATCATCTTCCTACAGGCCCAGTTTGGTGCCACGTGTCAAATGACGTGGCACGCCAAGTCAAACAGAAGAGGCAATAGGATCGTGCCACATGTCTAAATGACAAGGCATGACAAGCCAAATTAAAGGCCAGTGAAATCGCGCACTGCGTGCAAGTGACATGTTTTGGCCAATCAAATATGGTCATGTCACACTTTAATTTGATTGGTCGGAAAGAGTTTGTTCCTATCATAACTCTTCCCGCCCACAACTCTAAATAGGGGCCCTTATAACACAGAAAATATACCAGAAGTTATAACAAGAAGCAAGAGAGAGCTCGTGGATAAAACGCCGCAAATTTCTCTACAAGTTTCAAGCTTCAAGCAATCAAGTTCAATCTCAAAAACGAAGAACAAATCAAGGTCAAGTTTAAGCAATCAAGCCCAAGCTCAAGAACAAGATCATCGTTCGTGGCAACAACTACATATTCAAGAACAAGCTCAAAGTCCCTTGAATTTATTTACTATTGGAAAGAAGAATCAGAGGATTTGTAGAGATTGTAACACTCAAATATTTGAAATCAAATACTACGATTGTTGCAATATTTTTCGGTCTTGATTTTATTTTCTCGGTGCAATTTATTGTCCACAAATTCTGGCACGTGCAGTGGGACAATCTCTACCTCTCATCTAAACTTTTCTATCACCAAAATTCAAGAACATTGAAATGGATTCAATGAAAATCAACTCCAGTTCAACTTTCACCAAGGCTGCTAATTCCAGGTTCTATGCTGATGTGGAAAGCATCCTCGATGTTACCTTTGGAAGCTTTGGACCAGTTACGAGGAGCAAAGAAAGCTCGTTAGGACAACAAGCATCCCAAATGTCATCCGCTTCAACCCTAGTTTTCGGATCTTCATCCTCAAAAGGAACAAGTTCTTCCACAAATGCACCCGAATGAGGAAGTGATGTTGCTGAAAAAAATCAAGAAAACTCTTTCTCTATTTGACCTCTCCGATCCAAGAACTCTGTTGTGAAGAAAGATGATGATGCTTCAAGTGATGAGTCCTCCCCTCTTACACCGCTAGCGTGATCCATTCGAGAATCAATTTGTGTGACAATCCATGCTACTCCCCATCATCTACAACAATCATGCAAGTCATGGTTACAAACACTTCATATGTGGAAGAGCAGTTGGCGAACTTGACGAAAGAAATGGCTAGCTTGACCAAGTGCATGAAAAATTAAGATGCTAGAATTAACAATCTAACAGACAGGGTGGCAATCTTGATGGAAGAAGAATCCGCCCATACACCTAGCAAGCTCCCAAAAGTTCCAGAGATTGATTCTCCCCCAAGACGAGTAGCATCCGCTAAGGCTATCCATGTCTTTTATGAAGGGATGATTCCCAGGTCGATCAATTGAAGGAGTTCATTGAAGGAACTAATAAGAATAAGTATGTGGTTGCTGCCAAGTTCTCCGTTACATACGCAAAGCCGTACACTGCAAGGATCAATATATTGAAGATTCCTGCTGGCTATCAACCTCCAAAGCTTCAACAGTTTGATTGTAAAGGCAATCCAAAGCAACATGTGGCACACTTTTTTGAGACATGCAATAATGCTAAGACTTATGGAGATTACCTCGTCAAACAGTTTGTCTGCTTGCTAAAAGAAAATGCTTTTGATTGGTATACAGACCTCGAGGCGGGATCTATTGATAGCTAGGATCAACCAGAGTAAGAGTTACTCAATCGCTTTTATAGCATAAGGCGCATTGTGAGCATGGTGGAACTCATAAATACTCATCAATGAAAGGGTGAACCAGTTATCGACTTTATCAATCGTTGGAAGAATGAAAGCTTGATCCCGCTCAACTATGTCTTATAAAAGACTAAGCGGGCGTTACAAATATAATCCGGGGTATTATGCCCAGAGTCGATCCCACAGGGAATTTATATATCAATCAAGGCTTTAGAATACGCAACTTTTACTCAATCAATTCTCGCAAGACTTTTTAATATAAATTGGTGATGTTTTACTAGTTCTACTGAAAATAATAATAACTAACGATTACTAACAATGTGTTGTAAGCAATTATGATAGAGGTCTAAAGTTATGGTTTCCCCCGTTAGTGAACTTCCTTCTCGGATACTTCTTATAGTTTGATTAGTTGTTTCTATCAATCATGAATACTCTATCTACCATAAATCTCTCTCAAGTAATTATGATAATTTACTAGACGCACTCTCTCAAGTTACGCTAGCTAGATTGCATTACAGTTCACTTTAGATTGCACCCGAAGTATCGTTATTTCTAATCCAACTTCTAAACCCTCGGTTATGACTTTCGTCTATACTCGGGGAGTGGTGTTGTTCAAACAATTATCTAAATATTCACTCTCTCTCAAGTAGATACATACTAAATAGGCACAGCTAATTGAGGGCCCTTCAATCAACTACAACAAGAAGTTAGTTGAACAAATAGAGATTAATCAACCAATCAAAATTATATTAATATCACAATAAGTTTATCCTCCAACGGGTTTCACCAAAACCCTAGATTAAGAAAATTAGCTACTCATATTCATAAGAATCAATTCTGAAATAACGTGCATAATTGAAATACAAAATAATAAATAAGAGCTATAAAAATCAATGTTTGCTTCACTGAGTAGTAATCCACAAGTTTTGCCTTCACTTCAATGGCTTCCCCTCTCTCAAGTTGTGTTTTGGGGTCTATTTATATGTTTGGGATAAACCCTAAACAGGTAGGAGACTTCTATTCCAACCGGAAAACACTTAAAACTCTTTAAAACTCGGAATTGCCCGGACCTCAAGACCCAGGCGTTTGGGCTCAAACACCTCCTTAAAGTCAGGGCAGACCTAGCTTTAGGGCTCTAACGCCTCACTAACGCCAGGCTGACCCTGGCTTTAGGGGCCAAACACCCCACTAACGCCCAAGTTGGCCTGGCTTTAAGGCCAAAACGCCCGGCTATAGCCCGGGTCACTCCTTTTCGACTCTTGATCGTATTTTCAACGTTCATGCATCCATTTAGCTCGGTTTCCATCTCCAATGCACCTACACATGAAATAAACTCCATTATGCACATAAAAAGTGTATTTTTATCATTAACGCACATAAAATGTAAGTCATATAACATGTTAAACCATGAATTATAGCCACGCATCAATACCCTCACACTTAAACATTTGCTCGTCCTTGAGAAATCAAACTACACTCTCAAATCCCTCTTAAATCCCTTAACACTACAATCATGTGCCCTCACCAAATTCAAGAGTTAGTTCCACACACCATGAAATTT
Organism: Nicotiana paniculata; assembly: GCA_005239505.1. NCBI lineage: Eukaryota > Viridiplantae > Streptophyta > Magnoliopsida > Solanales > Solanaceae > Nicotiana > Nicotiana paniculata. The sequence goes on along the minus strand of ML361078.1, from coordinate 4,273 downwards.
AAGAACATAGGAACTTAAGATAGAAAGAATTGACTCACTCTCAGAAATAACATTCATATGCCACAAAATATGCACCATAAGCTTGCCCGTAGTGTACTACTCTACTAATCGAGCTCATTCAGTCTAGGATCAAGTAAGACTTTATTTGGTTGTAATGTAGGCTGCGGGACGGGTAGGATACATNCCATACTTCTTTAAGCACAATTATATTAAGAGTCACCACATATATTTTTCTTTCACAATAATACAACTGTTTATTTTATTTATTTTTTTTCTTTTTCTTTTTCTCAAGTGACTCTTACTTTTTCAAACAGTGCACCTTTCTCCTTATTTCAATTATTCCCCTCAAAAACCAACCTACCACCCCACACTTTAACTTTTCCATATTTCATCACTTTTTCAGTGCTTACGAGAGGTGACAAGGTTCAAATATATGATCGATTCAAACAAAGGGGTATGGCTTGTAATGTGGTTGCCAAAGAAACAGGATTATAGGCTCAACGGGGTTAACTACGATACATAACAATTAGGTGGGTAAAATATATATAGTTGGCTCAACAAAGAAATGCCTATATCACTTCCAAGACTGAACAAAACTTCTATTTCGCTTTGCACACACACGGGGCAAGTTCTAGACATCAAATGCAATGCACAGAATAACATACAAACCTCACACACACTTGGCACATAACTCACTCAGGATTGGATCTATCACGACACTCCAGTCAAAGCAGTTAAGCAAATCTTAAGAATTCCTGATTTAAGGTATTTATCCTGGAGTCAAAAAATTGAGCCTAAGCGTCACAACCATAGTACTGACTATTTTCAAGGTATTAGCACGTTTCGAGATATTGCTACTATTAAGCCCTCAACCATGTAATTCCTACTCCTAAAAACTAAAAACTACCTACACCCGGTTCAATTAAAAACCCTTGGAAAAGAACCGTGGTCCAAAAAAAAACCAAGGGGGAATTACTACACTACTTAAAACAAAAAATCTTTTTGGTATTTTCTCTAGACTTACTTCCTTCAAGAAAACTGTCTAGGAGATCCATCGCCAGGAATAGTCCACATATTTCTAATCAAATTTTCTGCTTTGTTCTACTTTAAAAAAAAAACTTTACCAACAGAAAAGTTAAAACTACTGACAAGAAAGCACACTAAACACAACAAATCACAACTAATATGTACAACACCCCACACTTAAATCATGCAGTGTCCTCAGTACATCACATATAGACAAAGTAAGAAATAAAAGTAAGGTGCAAGAAACTCCCTGATCGAAGTAGCTTCGCCATCCTTTCCATTAGTTTTGGTTCCCCTGCTCCTTCGAGCATCCGCTTGAATCACTTTATGCCTCCACTTTGAACTTATGAATTGGATCCCAAGTTTTGAATCTGCTCTATGATCATGCTCCTGGGGTGGTGGAACAAATCTGCCTGGCCCAATAAAACAATGTAGTAATCTGCTCTTCTTGGCCTTTCGACGAAATGTGTACTCCCTACTTTCTGGCAAGAAGAATTCCAGAATGTAGGCATCTTGTTCTTTATCCCTCAACTCATCAGGTGGTTCGGATAACTCTATTTGCATATCATCATCCCAACACAATGTGAAAAAATGGTTGGAGTGTGTACCAACATCCTCAACACTAACGACACTAGATTCAACAAAGTATGTATCCTCGATGTCCTTGGTTAACTCTAGTATCTTTTCTACCACATCAGCATCCTCCGATTTCAGTTCCAACCTGGGTGGTTCTTCAATAGATGGCCTGGCCAGCGGGTTCTCTCTTTCCTCTACATATAGTGACTCGAACTCGAGAGCCTTTGGCCACACCCCTTTTTGCTCAAGTGCTAACACCCAATCTGCCAGTTCTTCACCATTCATATCATCTAAATTCATCAAACATTCATCCAAAGGGTCCCCAACAGTCAGGGATGCATAATCTTTTTCTGGGATCACATTCACAGCATCAATAAGAGAGCAGTTGGCGAACTCACTAGGTCGCCTCATAGACTTCTGCACGTTGAAAGTGATTTCTTCATCATTGAGCCTCATCTTAAGTTCACCAGTCTCACAATCTTTAAAAGCTCTGCCTGTGGCTAAAAATGGCCTTCCCAAGATTATGGGAGTTTCCTCATCCACTTTGCAGTCTAATATCACAAAATCAGCATGAAATACAAACTTCCCCACTTGCACCAATACATCATCCAGAATACCCGACGGTCTTTTCACCGTCCTATCAGCAAGTTGTAGCAGCATGGAGGTGGGCCTGGCTCTACCAATCCCCAGTCTTTTATATATGGCAAGCGACATCAGATTAATGCTGGCCCTCAAGTCACATAGAGCTTTTGTGAAAGCTAAGTTGCCAATGGTACAAGGAATTGTCAAACTCCCTGGGTCAAACAACTTTTCAGCAATAGTGCGCGTCACCACCGCACTACAAGTCTGAGTAAGGGTGACAGTAGCCAGATCTTGGAAGTCAACTTTTCTGGACATCAAGTCCTTCATCATTTTAGCGTAACCAGGCATTTCCTTCAACGCATCAATCAATGGGATATTTACCTGTATTTGCTTTAGCATGTCCAAGAACTTTTAGTACTGTTCATCCTTTTGGTATTCGGCCAGCCTCAAAGGGAATGGAGTTGGTGGTCTCTTTTTCCCAATGATTTGGGACTCAGCCACCACCTCAACTACCGGCTTCTGGGCTATCTCCACTTCTTTTTCAGTCCCGCTCTGTGCAATGGGTTCTCCTTTAGTAGGTTGCACTGTTACCTTGGTCAAGTTTGTTGAATCATCAAGATCAACCGGCATGGGTACCAGTGTATCGGCTTGCCTGCTTTCACGAGCTCTCTCCAGTTCCAAGTTTAAGTCTCTACCACTGCAGAGCGTCACTGCCATCAGTTGCCTTGGGCCCTAGTCCATAGGATTTACCTATGTACCTGCAGGTAAAGTTCCAAGAGGACGATTGTTCACTGCCATAGATATCTGGCCCAACTGTACTTCAATATTTTTAATAGCTGCATCATGTGAATCTAATCTCTCACTGATTTTGGCATTTGACCCAATAACCTGCTGCATCATAGCTTCTAACCTGGAAAACCCATCTTCTTGCTTTCCCCCCTGCTGATGCTGAGGAGGGTAGTATGCTTGTTGTTGATTTTGATGGTTATAACCTTGTGGCCTCTGATACGGTGCTGCATTAACTTGTTGTCCCCTGACGCCTATATTTCCACTGTTCTGCTGTTGGTGGGGTGGTCTATATGTTTGAACTTGCTGACCCCAGTTCTGCCCCCTTTGCCTCTGGCTTCCATAATTCGACACATAATTCATATTTTCTGGATAAGGAGGGTGACGACATTCTGCATTCCAGTGATTACCAAGAGGTTGACTAATGCAAGATGTGCATAAGCCCCCGTTGGTTGTATGTACGATGTGTACTTGTTGTTTTTGTCCTGATTCCTCCACCTTTTTAGTAAGTATACTCATTTGTGTTATCAAGGTGGCCACGTACTCTGCAATAGTATTAGATGGATCGAATGGCACTGAATGAACTACAGGAGTAATGGGTGCATTCCTTGTTGTCCATCCTGAATTATGTGCCATTTTATCAAGTAAGATTTGACTTTCTCTTCACGTATTGCTCAAGAATGCTCCACCAGCCAAAGCATTAACATTTTCTTTAATAGTATCAGCCAAACCCATATAGAATAACTGCCCCAACATTTGCTCTGGAATACCATGATGTNGTTTCTGTCTGAAGCTCAAGATTTCATCAATTTGTTGAGCAGTCTTGTTGGGTGGATGAAACTTGTTCACGAACTGTTTGACTAACTCCTCCCATGTGGTAATGGAATTGATGTGGAGTGAGTTTAGCCAAGTCTGGGCAGCGCCAGTCATTGAGAATGGAAATAACAGCAGTTTTATTGCCTCCTGAGTGATGTTTGGCTGCCTCTGTGTTTTGCAAATTGACAGGAAGTTTTTCAAATGCTGCTGGGGGTCTTCGATGTATGACCCTGAGAATAGCCCCTTTTTCTGCAATAAGTGCAGCATATTGTTTGTTATCTGGAAGGACTCGGCCTGTATCTGAGGGACCAGTATCGTAGTGGCAAAATTCTTAGCTGTGGGTTGTACCCAGTCATATAAGGGAGCCTCTACCCCTATTTGAGCGACTGGGTCTACTACATCATCCCCATTATTTTTTCGGTTCTATGGATCTTCCATGTCGGTTTCAATTTGTTCAATTTGTGGTTGATGTTTGCTTTTCCGGTTG
>MDKI01242198.1:0-20857 GCA_005239505.1 Nicotiana paniculata | reverse complement strand
TTGTTATTTCGTTAAATAATAAATCAATTAAAATGGATTAATGAAGATAAAAGTAGATAATATGTATATATATATATATATATATATAGTGTTACATTTCTTCCTTTCTGTTTCATTTTTGTTTATTATATCTTTATTTAATGTTGTTAATGGTGTGGGCCTGGCTAAATAGACAGGCCCATAACTTTATTTTTCTTATTATTATCGGGTCTGACTAAATAGACAGGCACATAGCTTTTGTTTCAATATTATTGAGCCTGGCTAAATGGACATGCCCATAGCTTTGAAAGCTTAAGAGCTGGGCTCTTCAGGCTAAAAGTCACTTGACTTAGGCCCAAAACCAATTTGGTTTTAAGGTAATTCAAAGACCTTTAAGGGTCGATTTTGGAAACCTAATTCTGAAAATCATTCTAGAAAGTGCAAGAACTTTCTAGAATAGGGACAATTGTCCCAAAGCTGAGTAGGAAAAAGGATAAGATCCGAAAATATCCAGAAATAGGACACTTGTCCATTTTCTGAGCTAAGGAAGGTTCCAGAAACTGGATAGGTGTCCATTTTTGTATAGAAGATGCCATTTTCCCTAATTTATAAGGAATTCTGACAGATTCTATGGGCCTTAATTCTCATCCATTTTCACCTCTTCATTCTATAAGTACATTCAAACTTTTCATTCTAAAAAAAAAAAAGGGGAATTCTGAGATTCAGATACATAGAATTTTTTCACATTCTCGTATTTCACAAAGATTATTACCAATTTCATTTTACACTTGAAAACAAAGACACTTTTTAAACCTAAAATAGAAAGCTGGAGTCTCTTTCTTTCACTGGTAGAAAATAACTCCTACTGGTTTTTCACATTGTCTTCTGGATTTTTGGGGTTTCATTTGGAAGTTGGTTTTGATTTCCTGCTTGGGTTTTCTTCTTGCTTCTCTTACTCAACTTTTCAGAGACTTATTTTCTTTAGCTGTTTGTGTTCTTGCTGCTGTCAAGGTATTTTCTTAACAGTAAAAGCTCCTTTCTTTTTTGCTAAATCATGACAGAAATTTGTTGATAAATCTGCACTAGTTTGAATGTTGTATGAACCATGTTAATTTGAAGTTGTTTACTTGAAAGTTATTTCACAAATTCATTTACACTGTTTTAGGCAAATCTATTAGTTTGAAAGTGTTCTGAAAAATACAAAACCCGCTTAGAGAGTCATATACTCATAAAATCTGTATGTTCGTATGCAATAGTATCACATAGATTATTTTTCAGAAAATCTGTCAAATATCCATGTTCAGTCGGCAAAAAATGTAATAATTTTTACTGAATTTTCCAAGTAGATTAAAAGTGACCGTAATGCATTTTCAGGCCCATAACCAATTGGGTTTTGTAACGACCCGACCAGTCGTTTTGAACTCTAGCACGTCGTGCAGCGGTTTGAAGTCACGAACAGCTCTATTTCAAGTATTATGACTTGTAGGTGTGGTCGGAGTTGAATTTCGGGAAGTTCAAAGTCAAATTGGATAGAAAATTCTCATTTCAGAAGCCTTAATTTGGAGATATTGACTAAGATTGGAATTGTGAGTAAACGACCTCCGAATCAGGATTTGAAGGTTCATGCAGGTTCGTATGATGATTTCGGATTTAGGTGTATGTCCGGATCGGGCTTTGGATAACCCGGGAGCATTTCGGCGCATATTATGGAAGATAGCATTTTAGAAGAATTTCATAAGTTTGGGACGTAAGGAATTTCAATGTTATAGATGTCCGTTTGGGATTCCGAGTTTGAGAATAGCTCTGTATGGTGGTTCTGGAGTTGGGAGCGCGATCGGGAGTGAATTCGGATGTCCGCAGGTCATTTTGAAGTCATTTGGCTAAATATAGGAATTTGAAGGTTTTTGAGAAATTCGACCGGAAGTGGAAATTTGGATATCAGGATCGGAATGCAATTCCGGAAGTTGGAGCAGGTCTGTAATGGAAAATATGACTTACGTGCAAAATTTGGGGTCAACCGGACGTGATTTGATAGGTTTCGGCATCGGATGTGGAAGTTTGAAATTTCAAGTTCTTAAAGTTTGAATTTTAGTGCGATCCGTGGTTTTGATGTTGTTTGATGTGAATTGAGGTCTCCATCAAGACCGCACTATATTTTAGAACAGGTTGGTGTAATTGGACAGGGTCCCGGGGGCCTCGGGTGGATTCCGGGTGGTTAACGGACCAAGTTTGGAGTTTGAAGAATGCTGAGATTGCTGTCATGTGGTGTGACCGCACCTGCGAGGCTTTGGCCGCTGGTGCGGCTTTGGCGCTGCATGTGCGAGATTTTGATGGCTTGGCTGGGAGCGCAGGTGCAATGTAATTTCCGCACCTGTGAAGGCACATATGTGGACAATGGGGCGCAGGTGCGAGTTTTAGCTGGAGCTGAGGAGGCCGCAGGTGCGGGCGTTTGGACGCACGTGCGGAAGCACAGGTGCGAGATTTGGATCGCAGGTACGAAAATAGGCCTGGGCAGAATGTTTTAAAGCCGAGATTCTTGGCTCATTTTCTCCTATTTTCACTTGGCATGGGAGATTTTGGGGAGCTTCAAGGAGGGGTTTCCGTCAAGGATCACAAGGTAAATTATTCCAACTCATCTCAAGTTAAATACAAGGTATATGCATGTATTTAACCATAAAAAATTGTGGAAAATTGGGATTTTAGAGGAATAACCTAAAAATTGTATTTTGGATTTCTACCACGAATTGAGCATGAATATTCAAGTGAAATGATATATTTAAGTTAGTAAATCTATGGGTAGAGTTTATCTTCGAGAAATTTCGGAATCCGGGCACGTGGGTCTGAGGGCATTTTGGTCAATTCACTGAGCGGAGTTGGGAAATTATATAATTTGAATTGTTGCAAGTACTAGAGTATATTTTCATCGGGTTGTCGTTATTTGGATAGTTTTGGGGCGTTGTGCGTCCATTGGAGTCGACGGAAGGGCTTGGAAGCCGGTTATGAAATTTCGGAGCGAGGTAAGTCTACTTTCTAAATTTGTGAGGGGAATTGTCCCCCTAGGCGAACTAATTAAATATGCACTACTATCTGCTGGGGCTACGTACACACGAGGTGACGGGAGTCCGTGCGTAGCTACTATTATGCCATGTTCGGGTAGTCTAGGACCCACTAACATGCTTTACTTGTCGTACTTGTGACCTTGTCAATAAAATATCACGTGATCCTGCAAATAATATTTGACTGATAGTGCTATTGAATTGGTAATTTATTTCCTAAGGAGGCTAGAATATACCCTTCTTATCATTTAGAAAGAGAATTGATTTCCTCCGTGGATAATTGTATTCCTGATAAGATTATATTATTTAATATTATTAAACTTGACAAATGAGTTTCAAAACAAAGATTTAAATGCTATTTTTCACGTTCCCTTGAGAAGAATTTTACCACTTTCATGAGTAACTGCTTTCTTGATAAAAATACGGATTTATTATGTGAATGTGTGTACATATGAGCACCTGAGTCGCAGGTATGATTCGCGAGCAGGTTAGTCTTACTATTATTATGTTGACCGCGTCGCATGACCGATTTGCGAGCGGGGAAAATAGATGCATCTATGGTTCGAGCCGTTCGACCCTCGGTAGTGCACATTTTATTATTATTGGTCCGCGCCGTTCAACCCTCGGCACTTTGTTCGCGCATGATAATTGCTGCGTATTTCCTGTGATTTATACATGTTTATCGGCCTAAGGAAATTCTTAATTTCCAGTTAAAAAAGAAGAAGAATTCATGTGTAAAATGTGAAATAAGTCTGATGTTTCTTATTCCTAATTATGATTTAAATTGTCAACTGAAATGATGAAGATTTAAAATGTTAAATGTGGAAGGAGTTGATATTATTTATTCCTGATTTTAATAAATTGCCTATGACATACATGCTTAGTGCCTCACTTGATTATACTAAATTGACCTTTAGCAAGTGTCAAATTGGCCTCTCGTCACTACCTCTCTGAGGTTAGGCGGGATACTTACTAAGTACACGTTGTTTTCGTACTCATGCTACATTTGCTGTGCATTTTTATTGTACAGGTACTTCCATAGAGAGGTGGCTAGTTTGGAGACTTAGGCGAGCTGCATCATTCGGAGGCGATCCGCAGCTGACAGAGTCTCCCTCATATTGTATTTATTTTCTTTTTAAATTCCCTGTCCAATTTGTATTTCGGACAAGCTTTGTAGTAGTTTTTGAAATTCTTAGAAATTGATCATGCACTTGTGTCACCGGGTTCTGGGATATGTTTGGGAGGTATTTTATAAAAATGAAATATTAAACTGTCGTATTTACTTAGCGGATTTTATTCAGTTATCATGTAATAAAGTGAAAGGTAATGATTTCAAAAATGCTAAAACAGGAAATTTAACTTAACCATTTAATGATTGGCTTGCCTGACAATGGTGTCCGGCGCCATCACGACCTTATGGATTTTGGGTTGTGACGACATGGTATCAGAGCACTAGGTTCCCTTAGGTCTCACGAGTCATGAACAAGTCTAGTAGAGTCTTGCGGATCGGTATGGAGACGTCTGTACTTATATTTGAGAGGCTACAGGGCTGTTAGGAGTACTTCCCTTCTGGATTCCTCATCGTGCGATTTGATTCCTTTAAGGCTTATGCCTATGTTTATTCCTAATCAATCTTACGCGTCGCGAAACGCTTGCTATGAATTAGGAATTTGAGGAATTGAAATGGTGCTACAGATAGGGTGCGTTATGTTTTCCATGCGTAATTGGTTGGGGCTGTTGTTGTAGACCTGCAGAATGATAATATGTGGTTTCAGCTCAGTAGCTATGTTTCTGAGAGCCTTAAGTCTATGCTCAGGAAGTGATGATGCTTACGATTGGTTATCGCGCGGTGTCGATATGATGATAGAACGATTGCCCATATGTTGAGTCCTGATGAATGGTTTGAAGGGAGGTCTTCTCAGAGTGTGATGTCGAGATTTTGGTATTTTAGTTCTGGTAGAGGAAAGGAATTTGGACTATAAATGGTCAGGTTTTGGATTAATAAAGCAGTAAGACTTGGTGTTTTCAAGTAAGGTGGGATATTCATCTGTGATGTGGTGTCGTCATCACTGATCGAATGGAATATGTTAAATATGTCAATGCTATGGTTTCTTCGGATGCATTGGGTCAGAGTGTTGTGAAGTAGTATTGAAGAAGCGGCTGTCAGAGACCGTGAGGTGCACTGGTTCTTGTATTGGATAAGTATTGATAATGAATACAACTCGAGAAAGATGATCTTCGGAGAGTTTGAAGTCGTGGTGATCTACTGGTGTAAGAGCTGCAGAGAATGGTATTGAATTGGACAGCATACGATGAAGGAATACATGTGAGAAGTGTCAGGCAGCGGCTAAATTTCTAAAAGGCCAAGTGTAAGGGACGGAAGTTAGGTAGTTGTTTAAAGGAATGCGTGCGTAACACCGGAGTTCAGTGGTAAGGCAACTGCCTATCTTGAGGGAAAATTTGAGAGTTTTAGTGGATGGTGATTGAGTCCACGAGCTTAAGTTGAAATGTGGGTTATTTCAGTGGAAGGTTGGATACAACAGGGAGGGGTTGTTAGGAATGAAGAAGGACGCAATATAGCGGTGAATCTAAAGATGTTGTAGCGCATTTAGTAGATGTCCATGAGGAGTGGATGGACTGGTAAGGTTGGTAAATGAGAGCATGCTTAGGATGGGGTATCGATGTTGTAGAGAGTGTGCATTTCAGCGTCGTTGGGAGGTGTTAGTTGGTGATTCCCGCGGGTTGGTTATCTCCTGTGAATAGGTTAGTGGTTGCATGGTTGGCAAGTTTCTGCGAGGGATTCTAGTGGCTATTCGGTAGGAGGCAGAATGTGTGAATGATGCTAGGGAATTTTAGTATTTAGGGAGTTCTAACAAGAGAATTTGGAAGGATTGGACGGATTAGTTGAGCAAGATCATGTTAACAAAGGAGAAAGGATCTCAGCAGGGTCTAGAGTGGTGCAATGAGTATCTTCGGGCTAATTGGTGGAGTCCCACCACCTACAGTTGGGTTGCGGGATTGTGTTATCATAGGGTTGCGGATTGTCGGTGTATCGGCAAGTTATTTCATCTAAGGAAAAGGAGTAGAATGGTAATTGTGCATGGGATTTGATAAATATGTGCACAAGTTGGTCCTATTGGACCAGGGTTAGGGTTTGGAAGATTCAGAATTTATTCTTAATGCATTGGCGAGTTGTAAGGGTAGTGACTCAGTCACGTGCTTCATTGAAAAGGGTGTTCATGTGCTAGAAGAGCCTTGGATTTGATTGTATCCGGGGCCAGTCAGAGTGTGTGACTCTCAATAGCGGTCCTAGTGAATTCAAAAGTTAAGAATGCGGCGTTTAAGGGTTTCAGGCAGCAGTATGATTAAGAATTGAGCTTTTGCAGTGTAATTTCAAAGAGAGGAAAAAATGGTTGGAGTGCTCTATGTTATTTTCAGCGTGCAGGATAGTATTGGAGAAGTGAGAGAAATAAACCCCGGATTTGTAGAAAGATTATCATGAGGGTATGAGATGGTTGTGGGATCGAGGCAGCATGGTCTCGTGAATCAAGGCCACTCGGGATGAGTGAGGATTGAGTTTGCTATGAGTTGAATGGGGTTACTATTATTTCTGAGGCAGTTAAGGATGATTAAAAGAAGATATATTTATTAGCCATGGTTGAAATGGCACATGTGCGACAGTGATCAGTTTCGTCAATGTGATTGAGTTATGCTTGTGGTTTGCATAGTGTGTGCGAGGTTTGACGGCCGCTTTAACAGATTTGATTTGGGATCATTCGAGTGTTATGGCCTGCCAGGTGTAGGCGGATCCCGGAAGGTTTATGGTGGTTCAGACCACTACTTAAGGATTTGCATGTATTGTGATTGTGGGAATTCACTCATGTGTTGTGGTGGTTCTCTTGAATTGAGTAAGTAAAAGGTTTCTATATGATGAAGTGTTCACCCTATTAGTGGTTCAGAAGTTCTGATGAAATTCTTGCGCTATCTCATATTGGCATATTAGGTGCGGTAAGTAGTATGTAACTGGAAGTAAGGAATCGAGATTTTGGTTTGGTGTTGGCAAGGATGTCATGAGCTCGGGCGAGCAAGAAAAAGGGATTTGAAAGTTTAGAGTAAGCTGGTGTTATCTTCAGTGTCACCTGAGATCGATATTCAGTGAAAGAGTATTTGTACCCTGGTCATGGGTTCTTTATTTTCTTTACAGCGTTAGTATGGCCAGTGGTGGATGTGCAGACTTTCTACCTTGCGTGGAAGGTCGTGGGAGCGTGACCAGGGGGTGATGGTATAAGTGTGATAGGTAGTCACCTGATTGGTTGAATATTTAGACCAAGTATAAGGAAGCGCAATATTGCTTATTTGAGGATTTATGCCAGGAAGGCGTTCAGTTCAGTTGGTTGTGGATTTCGGGGTGTTGTCCCAGCTATGATGGTTGATCTTGCATGTTATGAGAGGAAGTGGGTTATTTTGGACCCAGGTAAGGCTAATAGCCTAGTTCAGTGCGAGCAGAATCGTCTTGAAGTGTGTGAATGGATTTAAACAAGATTATGGGGTTCATGTGAGGCAGATGTGTTCATTTCAATATAGAGATCCTCGAGGAGGGGTGTTGGAATATCAGGTGTTGTTCCGTCTTCGTCCAATTCATGTGATATTGTGGTTGTGTTGTGCGAGTTGTGAAACGGCTTGATAATTCCTATTTGTTAAGATCCAGCGTAGTAATGATGTTATGTGAGCAGGAGGGCTCTTGAGATTTCAGAGTATATATATATCGCGCCTCAGTTGTGCTTAATTTTTGTAGCATATGGCTCTATCAGTCTCCCCAGGATGGTATTATGCACTTAGCGTGCTTGTGACCGATATTCAATAATTTGTAATAGTGAGCAATTCAACTCCGTGTATATTTCCTTATGTGAATTTTATGTGTGGATCAGGTGGCACGTCTCTACGGGTATGCTATTTGAATCAGGTTGCACGATGCATCAGTGTGATGATGAGTAAGGTTCTTATATTTATTTTTCTTGTGTTTTACTTCCTATTCTCTGTGGAAAGTTCCTGTAAGTTGCGTGAGTCGAGTAATCCCTTCCTGAGTCATTTCTTATGTATCATGTTCGAGTTGTGGCTTATTGGCGCGATGTGGTATCATGTGAGACTGTTGGTCATGTTTGGGGTGATTTATTGTCTGAGCAGTTCATACTGGGTGAGACGAGATTATTGGATCAGGGATCAAGTGCGATATGATTATGTGAAATACATTAAAGGATAGTTACCCTTATTGGCTCATAATGAGGTGATGATTCTAGTCAAGAGGAGATATCCAATGTTTGGTTAACTCTGCAATGGGTTAGAAATTTCTATGCATCTCCTCCGTTGTGGTGGTATCGCCAGCATTATAGTAGGATGTATATATATATATATATATCATAAGGTGCATTGGGAGCATCGGATTCGTGGAATTTTGGCTATTAAGGTTCAGGGAGTGTCATTGTGGTCAGATGATGAGTTATGCAGTGCATGGTGCTGATTCAGCAAAGGCATGAAGTCATGTTCTGGTATATTGTGTGGTAGTTGATACGGTGTTTATATATTAGAACTAGGCCTGGCAGAGAAATTTCAGGCGTTGGAACTGGATTCTGAGCTTATTATATGGATAAAAGAAGAAATCTTTAGATTTGATCAAGCTAATGTACTTAACTGGGTTGTGGTAGCACGGGCAGGTGCACGAGGTGTTAAACACTGATTTCAGATAACTCCATAGCAGTTCCTAGCACGTTCGAGGACGAACGTCTGTTTAAGTGGGGGAGAATGTAACGACCCGATAGGTCATTTTGAACTCTAGTGCGTCGTTCAGCAATTTGAAGTCATGAACAGCACCATTTAAGGTACTATGACTTGTAGGTGTGGTCGGAGTTGCATTTCGGGAAGTTCGGATCAAATTGGAAAGAAAATTCTCATTTCAGAAGCCTTAAATTGGAGAAATTGACTAAGATTGGAATTTTGAGTAAAAAACCTCCGAATTAGGATTTGAAGGTTCCTGCAGGTTCGTATGATTATTTCGGATTTGGGCGTATGTCCGGATCGGGCTTTGGATAACCCGGGAACGTTTCGGCGCATATTATTGAAGATAACATTTTAGAACAATTTCATAAGTTTGGACTGTAGGACATTTCAGTTTTATAGATGTCCGTTTGGGATTCCAAGTCTGGGAATAGCACTGTATGCTGATTCTGCAGTTGGGAGCGCGATCGGGGGTGAATTCGGATGTCCGTAGGTCATTTTGAAGTCATTTGGCTAAAGATAGGAATTTGAAGGTTTTTGAGAAATCCGACCGGAAGTGGAAATTTGGATATTGGGGTCGGAATGCGATTCCGGAAGTTGGAGCAGGTGTGTAATGTCAAATATGACTTGCATGCAAAATTTGGGGTCAATCACGTGATTTGATAGGTTTCGACATCGCATGTGGAAGTTTGAAATTTCAAGTTCTTAAAGTTTGAATTTTAGTGCGATCCGTGGTTTCGATGTTGTTTGATGTGAATTGAGGCCTCAGACAAGTCCGCATTATGTTTTGGAACAGGTTGGTGTAATTGAACGGGGTCTCGGGGGCCTCGGGTGGATTCCGGATGGTTAACGGACCAAGTTTATAGTTTGAAGAATGTTGAGGTTGCTGTCATCTGGTGTGACCGCACCTGTGAGGCTTTGGCTGCAGGTGCAGAGCCACACGTGCGGCTTAGGCGCCGCAGGTGCGAGATTTTGATGGCTTGGCTGGGAGCATAAGTGCGATGTAATTTCCGCACCTGCGAAGGTGCAGATACGGACAATGGGGCGCAGGTGCGAGTTTTGGTTGGAGCTGAGGAGGCCGCAGGTGCGGGCGTTTGGACTCACCTGCGGAAGTGCAGGTGCGAGATTTGGATCGCAGGTGCAAAAATAGGCCTGGGCAGAATGTTTTAAAATCGATATTCTTGGCTCATTTTCTCCTATTTTCACTTGGCATGGGCGATTGTGAAAAGCTTCAAGGAGGGGTTTTTGTCAAGGATCACAAGGTAAGTTATTCCAACTCATCTCAAGTTAAATACAAGGTATATGCATGGATTTAAACATGAAAAATTGTGGAAAATTGGGCTTTTGGAGGAAAAATCTAGAAAATGTATTTTCGATTTCTACCACGAATTGAGCATGAATATTCGAGTAAAATGATATATTTGAGTTAGTAAAGCTATGGGTAGAGTTTATCTTCGAGAAATTTCGGAATCCGGGCACATGAACTAATTAAATATGCGCTACTATTTGCGGGGGCTATGTATGCACGAGGTGACGGGAGTCCATGCGTAGCTACTATTATGCCATGTCCGGGTAGTCTAGGACCCACTGGCAGGCTTTAGTTATCATACTTGTGACCTTGTCAATAAAATATCACGTGATCCTGCAAATAATTTTTGACTGATAATGCTATTCAATTGGTAATTTATTTACTAAGAAGGCAAGAGTGTACTCTTCTTAATCATTTAGTAAGAGAATTCATTTCCTCCGTGGATAATTGTATTCCTGATAAGGTTATATTATTGAATATTATTAAACTTGGCAAATGAGTTTCAAAACAAAGATTTAAATGCTATTTTCCGTGTTCCCTTAAGAAGAATTTTAGCACTTTCCTGAGTAACTGCTTTCTTGATAAAAATACAGATTTATTATGTGAATATGTGTACATATGAGCACCTGAGTCGCAGGTATGATTCGCGAGCAGGTTAGCCTTATTATTATTATGTTGACCGCGTCGCATGACCGATTCACGAGCGGAGAAAATAGATGCATCTATGGTTCGAGCCGTTCGACCCACGACAGTGCACAATTTATTATTGTTGGTCCGCGTCGTTCGACCTCGGCACTTTGTTTGCGCATGATAATTGCTGCGTATTTCCTGTGATTTATACATGCTTATCGGCCTAAGGAAATTCTTAATTTCTAGTTAAAAAGAAGAATAATTGATGTGTAAAATGTGAAATAAGTCTGATGTTTCTTATTCATGATTATGATTTAAATTGTCAACTGAAATGACGAAGATTTAAAATGTTAAATGTGGAAGGAGTTGATATTATTTATTCCTAATTTTAAAAAATTGCCTATGACATACATGCTTAGTGTCTCACTTGATTATACTAAATTGACCTCTAGCAAGTGTCAAATCGGCCTCTCGTCACTATGTCTCTGAGGTTAGGCGGGATCCTTACTGAGTACACGTTATTTCGTACTCTTACTACACTTGCTGTGCATTTTTATTGCACAGGTACTTTCATAGAGAGGTGGCTAGTTTGGAGACTTAGGCGAGCTGCATCATCCGGAGGCGATCCGTAGCTGACAGAGTCTTCCTCATATTGTATTTATTTTCATTTTAAATTCCGTGTCCAATTTGTATTTCGGACAAGCTTTGTATTATTTTGTGAAATTCTTAGAAATTGCTCATGCACTTGTGTCACCGGGTTCTGGGATATGTTTGGGATGTATTTTATAAAAATAAAATATTAAACTGTTGTATTTACTTAGTGGATTTTCTTCAGTTATCATGTAATAAAGTGAAAGGTAATGATTTTAAAAATGCTAAAATAGGAAATTTAATTTAACCATTTAATGATTGGCTTGCCTGACAATGGTGTCCGGCGCCATCACGACCTTATAGATTTTGGGTCGTGACAACTTTATGGAATTGTGTTCTGATATTTTTTACTAAATCAAAGGAGTTGATCAAATGGCCATCACACCTTAAGATTTTCGAAATACAAATAAGTTTGAAAACCTACATTCCGAAAAATAAAAACTTAGGCAAATCAGTAGGGAAAATGTCCAAAATTTTGGCAAAAAAATTTGATTTATTCAAAACTCTTTTATTTCTGCTTTGAAATATAATGAAATATAGGCAAATGTTATAAATTTCATTATAAATTTTATTTCAAAATTCCTTCAGAAATATGTAATGGGCTAGAGTTCACTTGGACTCATTATCATCAGGCCAATTTTTTTTTTTAATCTTTTGAACTTCATTTATTTGTCCACAAATGGATATTGGGCCAGAGTCATTTGGACTCATTATTAGGCCCAAAATCTTTTTTGAATCAAATGTGTTTGAATGATTAAATGCTGAATTGGGTCAGAGTCCAATTGGACTCAAACAGGCCCAAATTCTTTCGGATTGGTTCAGTGGTAGAGTCCAAACAATGGACAACATAATCACGGGCCAGAGTCCATTTGGACTCAGTCCTTATCAGGCCTCATAAGCAGTTTGTAGGTAACACGCCCTATTAGATATAGACAAAGTCGCATTAGTATTGAACCTTTACACCTAAAATATAGGACATATGATTAGAGACAGACGCATGACTTTAGGTACTCGTAAATGATTACAATTATGTACACATGCGTGACATAGCTGTGATACCAAAATAAATCATGGTACATGTTCCCGTGACCATGGTCAAACACCCTTAGTAAATAAAATGCCTTAATCAAATACTCGCAGAAATGCTCTTAGGCGCGGATTTTAAACTAGTATCGTGATTGCGTACATGTTCGCGTGACGTGATCCCGATTTCAAATAAATCCAAGGTATGTTTTCGCGCGGCTTTGACTATTTATTTTAAATAAACCAAACGTCGTGAATTGTATACACGTACACGTGACATAATTTTTGATACACCAAAGTAAAAAGGGTATACATACGCATAATTCACATTAAGGTAATTCTTTAGACGAATCAAATGATTAATAACGGTAAAAGGTAAAAATAAACATAGGTCCTAAAATGAGTAATTAGAAAAAATAAGCCAAGTATGAATCATTAAGCGATCGTGCTAGAACCATGGAATTCGGGAGTGCCTACCACCTTCTCCCGGGTTAACAAAATTCCTTGCCTAGTTTTTCTGGTTTCGCAGATTTTAAACGAAGTCAAATTTTCCTCGATTTGGGATTTTAAAAATAAACCGGTGAATTGAGATTTCATAAATATTCCAAGTGGGGACTCTGAAATTAAATAATAATCCCAAATTCGATTATGTCACTTAATTGGAAAAACTCCATTATTCCACCCCTATCGGGTAAAAAGGAGGTGTGACAACTACGATACATAACATTTGGTGAGTAATAGCATATAACTGGCTCAACAAAGAAACGCCTATATCACTTTCAAGACTGAACAAAACTCCTATTTTGCTTTGCAAACACACGGGAAAAGTTATAGACATCAAATGTAATGCACAGAATACACAAACCTCACACACACATGGCACATAACTCACTCAGGATTAGATTCATCAAGAAACTCTAGTCAAATCAGTTAAGCAAAGCTAAACTTATACAAATTAAAATACTTATGGAAGAGTTACCCGAGCCTAAATGTCACAATTAAAGCACTCACCATTCTCAAGGCATGATAGAGGCAAGAGATATTGCTTACCTTTTAAATCATAGCACAAGGTTTACTACTCCTAACAAAAATAAAAACTAACTACACCTGGTTCAAACAAAACTCTTGGAAAAGAACCGCGGCACAAAAAGAACCAAGGGAGAATTAATACACTAACTACAAAATAAAATCTTTTTGTCTTTTACTTTTGACTTTACTACCTCAAGAAATCTGTCGAATGATATCCATCGTCGGGAAAAATCGAAAATGTTTCAATTTTTATGGTTTGTTTTTTCAATTTTCTAACCACTAAAATAACAAAAACTAACACATATACATATAACATACAATTATCCCCCTACCCCACACATTAAGTTGTGGAATGTCCCCATGACACACAATTAAAAAGGATAAGGTAGAGGAAACTTTCATGAATCTCTAGTCGGGGTCTAAGTTGAAGTCGAGTTCCATTTTTCTCGGTCGAACTAGTGCACACATCCATGCAGACAGCTTCTTCTCAGCCTTCTTTGGGGTACACGCCACACTTGTAAAAAATTTTTATTATCGCAACCTTCTCTTTCAAACTTTCACTTTCCACTCTACACTTTCAGATGACTTCTCCTTTCTCACCCCCATCTCCACATTCATCTCGAACGTCACTGTCTCCTTACTCACTCTAGGCATGAGCTTTCTATCATGTATGTCTAATATTGATCTGCCCGTCGCTAAGAATGGTCTTTCTAAGATAAGGGGGACCTATTTATTCTCCTCCATCTTCACCACTATGAAATCTACATGAAATACAAACTTATCTGCTCGAACTAAGACATCTTCAACTATCCCCTCAGGTATCAAAGTTGTTTGATCAGCCAGCTGCAAGGATATTGGTGCAGAACTTATCTCTCCAATATCATTCCCCAGCTTCCTGTAAATAGATAAAGGCATTAAAATTGAGGCACCAGAATCACATAAAGATTTATCAAAATTAAGAGTGCCTAACGAGTAAGGTATAGTAAAACTCCATGGATCTCCACACTTTTGTGGGAGTTTGTTTTGCAAGATTGCGTTACAATGCTCTGTGAACTTGACTACTGATGTCTCCTCGATCTTCCTTTTCTTTTTAAGGATATCCTTCAAGAATTTTGCATAAGCTGGCATTTGTGAGAGCACTTCTGTGGCAAGTTTATATTAACCTATCTCAGCATATCTAGAAATTTCTCAAACAGCTTGTCCAGCTTTTCTCTAAATAGCTTTTGGGGAAACGGTAGAGCAGGCATGTGCTCGCTCTAATTAGATTCCTCCTTTCTTGAAGTTTCCTGCTTCTTTTTTTTCTCAGCTCCTTTCTTGCCTTTATTCTTCTTATCAACTTCATTTTTCAGCTGCTCCCCAATTTCTTTTTCAGGTACACTCTCTTTTTGGATCGAAATGGGATCTTTCAACACTTTCCCGCTTCTCAAGGTCACAACATTTACCGTTTATTTAGTCTTCCTCTCAGTATCAGTTGGTAGAGTCCCTAGGATTCTCTCAGACATTACAGTTGCAATTTGTCCCACTTGCTTCTCCAAATTTCGCAAACCAGTGCCAAGTTTTTGATAGTTGCCCCATGAGAATCTAACCTCTCATCTGTCTTGATAATTAAGGAATTCATTAGATCTTCTAGCCCAGGCTGAGTGGAATGTTGAGGCTGAAACTGCAGCCTCGGCTGATTTGCAAAACCAGGAGCTCATTGTCCTTGAATTATGTGATTGTTTTGTTGCCATGCATTTTTCGTACCCCCAGGTGAACTCTATGAAAAACTGGGGTGATATTGACCCATTGCATTGAAGTTACAATTCCCAACAACATTAACTTCCTCAACTGAGGCTTGACACTCATGAATAGGTTGTCCTCTTCCATATATGTCGCATGCTGCATGAAGCTTACTATGTATTAAGCTAAGCTCAGCTTCCTTATTTCCTTGACCATGGAATCAAGTTGTACGTGCACCGATGTGTTAGCATCAACTTGATGAACATCAGTTAATCTTCTTTTTTCAGCATTCAGAAAACCACTGATTTGCATCCTCAAATAACCCATCTAGAATTATGACTATCTTATGGAGTCTTTTTCATCAACGGGCCTCCAGCTGCATTGCTCAATGTCCTGCGTGAGGTTGGTGTCAATCCATCCCAAAAATCGTAGAGTTGCATCCAGAGTTCAATTCCACATTGTTGACACTTTCTCACTATCTCCTTAAACCCGTTCCAAGCTTCAAACACATTTTTTGTCTCGTTCTGGAAAAAGTTATGGATTTCTCTTCTAAACTTGCTCGTCTTAGCCGATGAGAAATATTTGTTAAGAAATTTTTTGGTCATCTCATCCCATGTCCTAATCGATCCATTAGGCAAGCTCCGAAGCTTGTGCTTTGCATCGTCTTTGAGAGTGAAGGGATCCCTTAAGTAAACTGCATCTTGTGACACACTATTATATTAAAAGGTGTTCATAATCTCCTCGAAGTCCATCAGATGATTGTTTGGATCTTCGTTCATATTTTTTCTATAGATACAACTGTTTTGAAGGGTTTGGATTAAGCCTTGATTTAACTCAAAATTGCTAGCTGCAACTAGAGGTGGTCTCACACTTTATAAGCCTTGATTGTAAACCGGTCTTGCATAATTGCCAAGTGGTCTCCCAGCACTGGGAGCTATATTTCCGAACTGGTCTACACCCAACAGTTGATTATGAAAAATTCTCCAAGCCCTCTCCTCTTCATAGACAAGTTGTGCATTTCGAAGAGTTATTTCCTCAGCATCACTTGCTGCT
Organism: Nicotiana paniculata; assembly: GCA_005239505.1. Lineage (NCBI taxonomy): Eukaryota > Viridiplantae > Streptophyta > Magnoliopsida > Solanales > Solanaceae > Nicotiana > Nicotiana paniculata. The sequence continues at coordinate 4,636 of MDKI01242198.1, read as the reverse complement.
TTTTCTCTTTGATGGGCTTCCTTTCTTGCAACCAAATCAACATTATCATCACCTCCAGCCATAATTTCTTTGGTTGAGGATTTCCCAACCTTCTCTCTATTCTTTGGGATATTTATTTCCTTCCTCAGTTGTGGCAGTTGTTTCTCAATTTCATGTTCGTAAGGTGGCACTTCCTTCCCGAAGGATCGAGTCATGCACCAATCTGAACTGTAGCCTGCGCACAGTCAAGGAACACCAAATGTAAAAAGAGAAAAAAATAAAATAAAAAGAAAAATTCCAGAATTAGTACTACAAACTATTTCAAACACTATTGATTGTCAATTCCCGGCAACGACGCCAAAATTGACGAGCGCAAAACACACACTTAAATATGCTTGCTAGTCGAATATAGTATAATAAAATATCGTATCCACATTATTGAAGTTAAATAATATTTTCGTAGTTTATAGCTTGATTGCTATCCAAGATGATCTACAATTTAGATTTGTGTAATTTAAAACTAAAATTTAACTAAGAGTCTAAACTATTGGCTAATGACAATCGCAACAAGAGTAATCAAAGAAGATATCAATGGGAGAAAATAAGGGTTGATTGGATAGGCGCAAGATAGTTGTTTGGGATTTAACTCAAGTTAATTTACTTCTAAGGTTCAAGCGAGTCTCTCGAATTCACTCAATTATTAGTTCAAACGTTCACTAGAAACTCCTCTCTCGATTAAGTCTCAACCTCACAATATGAACTAAGTTAAGCTCAGTGAAGATATGCAAGAATTCGTAGTGAATTGGTCTTTTAGGAGTACCTCTTTCGATCATCCTCCTAACTAGGTATAACCAATAATTCAACTAGCCTCTTTCGATTACTATGAAAAATTAATTAATTCAACCAACAAGATAATGCAAAAACATCACAAGTTATACCTCTTTCGATCACATTAACATGTGAATATCGATGCAACAATTAAAACACCAAAAAAGATTCAATACATAAAAACTAGAGTTAATATACACAAACAAATACCAATACACCAAATCCATCAATCCCTAAAGAGAACTACTCCACCGAGATGGAGTAATTCATCATAAATAAGTTTAAGTTGAAGGAAAACATAAAACGATCCAAACTCTTGTCTTGAGTGAGGATTGAATGATGAAATCCTTGTGCTCTTGCTTCTCTCACTTCTCCTTAGCCTCCTTATGTCTAAACTATGTCAAAAGTTCAGAAAATACAGTTTTTCCATGTATATACACCAAGTAGGGTCGGGCCCAAACGAACACACCTTCTACTTTGCGAAGTAGAACTTTTTCTCGATTAGGTGTGCGCGGACGCGCACTTGGGAGTGTGCTCGCACATATGGCCATGCACTTTGGATGGTATTTTGCCTCACTTGCACCGTGGTGACGTTCTGCTCGATTCTCCGTCTCTCTCGTTAAGTGCTCTATTGTTCGTTGATCTCCGAACATGATCCCAACTTAATCCTTGGGCTTTTACTCAGACTTCAAAGCTCCCGAATAGCTTGAATTTGTTCCATCACATATACATAACTCGAAATCAGTCCTACTAGGCATAAAACACACAAGTACAAAACACTAGCGATTAAAGCTCAAACTCAATTAAAGTGCAGTAAATTAGAGTGCGATAAGCAAATAAAACACGCAATTATAGCCTACCATCATATACAAAATTCATGACATTCACATACAAAGAAATTGGCACCTACTTCTTCCGTTCACTTTTATTTGTCCACAATATTTCCCTAACTAACCCATAATAATGATAATATTTGAGAAGTCTTAAAAAATAATTTGTGAAATGAGTAATTAATGATAAGGGTATAACATGAAAAAATATATGATCTTCTCTTGATTTGCTAAAATTAACAAGTAAAAGTGAAAATATATTTTTAGTATAGTGGATAAATTAAAATTAACGGAGGGAGTATTTGTTTAACAATATTTTATACCACGGAGAATTTCAATCTTGGAAATTGGAATCGCGTTTTGCAATTCAAGTTCTCTGTGGTTCACTCTCTGAGTGCTATTTATATTTCCTAGGTCCATATATCACTATACTTTTAAGGAAAGTTACATTTTGGCATACTGACAAATATTTGGGCAAATCATATCCTATTTGAAATACAACGGACAAATGCTGGAAAAGAAAAATGTAAAAGATGCCAGATTATTAGCATTTTTTGAGCCAAAACTTAGTGAAGACTAAAAAAATGAATAATAGGTACATAAAATTTGTGTACCTATTAACAACAGCGGAGAATTTTTGCAGAATCAGTTCCAATCGATTGCCCGAATTCGATTTTGTCTCTCTTGAAAATGAAATTCTTGTTCACGAACTAAATACTTTTTTCTTGCTTTTAGTGTGTTTCTATCTTTGTAGGAGGATTTCTCAAAGTATTATTTTTTGAAGAAGTGGAGCCTTGATTATATAGAGAAGGGAAGTTGACAGAAAAAAACTACCGAGAAACTGACCCACGTTGATCCCCATGCTCCCACTTACTTCTCAACGTGCGGTAGTTTTATTTTAGGAGTTGAATTTTCCCTAGGTAACTTCCCTTAATCATATCTCCTTTAAAAAACAGGACGAGTCAGTCTATATAAGCGACCCGCGACCAAAACCAATATCCAACATCTCCCACTTCCCACATGATGGGCTACACCCAAACCAGTGACATGTGAATAACACACGTAATTCATACTGGTAAATAGATTGGGCGACCTGCGAGCATTAAGAACTACATTATTATTACACCCTTTAAAGATGTTTAGTAACTCTATGTGGAAAACCAATCACATGCAGAATGGATTCACTACTACCATGAGAATCTTATTATTACTCACAATATCCCAGACATTGTTGGCTACTCTAGTAGCTAGTTATCCGATCCCTCATCCTCGAAAAGAAGTGAACTCGAGTTCATATTTAACTTTGTATCCAAAATTACACCAAATACCCTCATGGTAAGTGTAGTGGTCGACCTAATACAAGTTAAATTATTAAATTTTTGTCGTCTTTCCTTTCTACTCGAATCTTTCCATTCCAAATCAACTTCTTTCCTAGACATGCACTGCATTACCGAATCACTCATGGCTATTAGTGACATGCTAAAGTAGCAACATTGATTGGCACTTCAAGGGATAGTAAAAATTCAAAGTGTATTCTAATAAAAGTTGGTATAACTTCATTGGGATCTCACACAATGAAGAAGCAGGGATTCATTCTTCCATTATCCCATGGTCGATAGCACATGTGGTATGAAACACATGTTACGGTGTTCTCACCTTATATTGGTGCGTGTGCCTTATTCTTTTAATCACACCGTACAGATTTGGTCTAGACACCTCCAAATGTCTAACTCGAGTTTATTACTTCAATAATCCTCAAACCATCTTCTTAGAGAAACTCGCATCTGGCTTACAAAACAAGTCATAATCGAATAGTGAAATTCATAAGTATGATTAGTTGTCAAGACCGACTTTTACAAGTAAATATAACCTCGCATTATCCAAGGTTCTATAATGCCTCATCTCTTCACGATTATTAATGTAAGAGGCAATTGCTCGTGTGATAAAGCTAATCTTGCGATTTGTTCGACACACTTTATCAATAAAACATTCATCACATGCATACGGGATATAAGCATAAATCCAAGAGTAAAATATTGATGAGCATATTATAATACTAAAGTCATTTTACAATACATAAATATGTTCATATCCTTCGCAAACCTAGAGTCATAACATGTTTCTCAAACAGGTCTCTAGATATCGCCTTTGTAAAAGGATCAGCTATCATGCTTCGCGTAGGAATGTACTGTAAATTTATCTCTCTTCTTGCTACCATGTCCCTCACAAAGTTATATTTGATGTCAATGTGTTTGGTCTTACTGTAATACTTAGGATCTTTTGTATATGCAATAGCCGCTTGACTATCACAACATAGAGTCATGGGACCCTGAGAGTTCTTTGTAATATCTAAATGCTCCAAAGAACCTCTTCAACCATACAGCTTCTTGTACTGCAGACGCGCAAGCCATGAACTCAGCTTCCATCGTTAAGGGTTGTACATGTTTGTTTCTTATTTTTCCATGATATAGCACCACCATTAAGTAAGAAGGCATACAGAATGTTGATTTTCTATCATTCTGGTCACCGGCCCAATCAACATCTGTATATCCTCTCAAGTATAAATCATTTCCATTATAACATAGTGAATAATTTGCAGTTCCCTTCAGGTATCTGAAAATTCTCTTCACAGCTTTCCAATGATCTCTTCTAGGCTTGCATTGATACCTGCTAACCAGACCTACGACATAATAAATGTTTGGGTGAGTACATATCATAGCGTACATCAAGCTCCCGACATCACTTGAATATGGAACTCGAGACATGTCTTCCTTTTCATTTTCAGTCTTGGGACACATTTCAAGGCTTAAAGTTTCACCTCTCGCTATAGGAGTATCCATGGATTTGCAACCATTCATGCGAAAACGCTCCAAAATTTTATTTATATAAGTTTCTTGAGATAGACTCAATAACTTTTTGGAACGGTCTCTTTGGATTTTAACTAGGGGTGGGCATTCGGTACTTCGGTTCGGTATTTAAGAATTTCGGTTCGGTATTTC
>ML361076.1:0-54603 GCA_005239505.1 Nicotiana paniculata | reverse complement strand
GTAAAAGCAGACATATGGAACATGTTACAGTTGAGGCATCTTCACACCAACATACCTGCAAAACTGCAACCCCCTGCTGCCACGACATCAGGTAAAGCTTCTTGTCTACAAACTCTTTGTATGGTTGCACCAGAAAGTTGTGAGAAAGAAGTGCTCGCAAAGGCTTGTCATCTGAAAAAATTGAGCATTCGAGGACAAATGGCGGCTTTTCTTGGTGCTTACAAGGGTGGAATCAACAATCTTGAAGAGCTAAAGTGCTTGGAACAATTGAAATTGTTGAATGATGTTCTTTACATGAATAAAGCGCCCCACCTCCCTCCAACATTCTCCCAACTTGTACGTACTGTGAAGAAGTTAACTTTGACAAATACAAGGTTTGCTTGGAGTGAGGCAGATAAATTGGGGCAATTAGAATCCCTTGAGATCCTAAAGTTTAAAGAAAACGCGTTTGCCGGTGATTCCTGGAAGCCAAAGATGGGATTTAGTGCACTCCGAGTTTTGTGGATCGAAAGGGCAGAATTTGAAACTTGGGAGGCTTCGGAGCTTAACTTCCCGGTGCTAAGGAATCTTGTTCTCATGTCTTGTGATAAGCTCGACGCTGTGCCATTCGAGCTGGCTAATATATCTAACCTTCATGAGATGCGATTGGAAAACACAAGCATAGCGGTCAAATCTGCAAAAGATATACTGGAAAGCAAGACATCTAAAAGCATCAAATTCAACCTTACCATATTCCCTCCTGAAGCTGGATCCAAGCCCACGCAGTGAACTGAAAGGTCAGTCGAATTTATTTGTATTGATACTCTTCACTAAACTTTTGTCTGCACGACTATATTCTTACCTCTCTGCAACAGTTTTCTTTTCTTTGTTTCCCTGTTTTTACTTTTACTAATTTTGCTCCTTTATACAGGAGAGAATCAGGACATTGAGCTTGTTGGAAATTTGGGGTCATGGATATGGTGCCACTCGTGTTTTCTGCACTGCAGTCCTTCTGATAAGATTGTACCAATAAAGAAAGCCTGTTTGTCTTTTGTTTATACAAGCATTGTCATTTTGAAACAAGTCTCCGCATGGTTTCGGGGATATGTTTAATTAAACAAACACCCTTCCTGGGATTGTTGCAGTTCGAGTTCCACATCATGTGGAGTATTTTCTTACTCAGTTGAAAAAGTACTGTTTGCATGTTTCCTATTTTGTTTCGGTTGTATTTGGTTTGTTTCATTTTTGTAACTGTTGCTTTCATCTATCATTGTTCTGTTGAAACACAATGTTATTCCAAACAAATAAAGTGTTGTGTGTCTTATTTCCTACTCAGTGTCTTTCAGATGAATTCAAATTATTCCGAATTGGACGGTTTCAAGTTCAAGTTTCGAATCCATAGGTTGCCAAAATGAGTTTAATTATGTACTGAAAGTCTAATAGGTTTTCTATATTATTAGATTACCTAAAAGATAATTACATGTAATTGTTCACAAAAAGTGGGAATAGTCACTTAGAAAATATGATATTACATGTTAAAGTTGATATTACAAAAATTCTTTACATTGTCGGTGTATATAAATTACATCCACCTTATCCGAGACCGTTGAAATGCGTGACCAAATGGATTACTATCATTAACATTTAAGTCGTTTAACATTTTCATCACGCCCAACTGCCCATGGGCTAGGGGTGGTAAATGAGCGGGTTGAGCTGAATTTGGGCGGGTCAAGATGGGTTAGGTTAATAAATGGGTCATTGCCCAACCCAGTCCAAAGTGTACTTGAGCTAAGATGGATTGGGTCAAAATGGGCTAAACAATGAGTCATAGCCTAACCTATTAATCTTTGGCCGGGTTGGCCGGGTTGAATGGGTTTGGCAAATTGTCACCCCTACCATGGGCTATAACTCAAATAAGTCCAACACATGGAAGTAGGATTTGCTTTCATGGCTTCCTCAGCTCCTCATTGCAATTTTTATTCTAGGCATGTTTCAAGAAGTTCCTTTACTGAGTTTGGTGTCACTAGTTTCACCTCGAAAGTGATAGAAAAATGATCCAATAGTTGCCTTTTAACATTTGCATCACTCTTTGCTAAGGAAATCTATATGTGCTTTGGAAAGAAACCACCAAATCATTCGGGAGCCCGTTTGAATAGACTTATTTTAAGTGACTTTTAAGTCAAAAGAAAATTTTACCACTTTAACCTTCTTTTAGAACTATGTTTTTGAAGGGATGTACTCCAGGTTTTGGGTGATAACTTTGGTTAGTCTTGAAGTGTTATAAGTGCACATACTTCCCTTTTGCCGAGACCAAGTTCCAGACCAAATCCAGTATGTAGTATTCAGTGGAGTTGCTATGATCGAAATTTACCCATCCCATTCATGAACAAGAACACTTAATCGTAAAGGTCATTTCACATTGACCCACTTCCGAAACTATATTTGTATTTGAGCAATCAGGGAATATACTCAGGGATTAAGTGAAAAAAATTGGTTGGCTTCAAAGATTTTTTTCTTGTTTTTCAATCCTTTTACCAATACTAAGTTTCGATTAATCCGGGTTTGTAAATTATGATTATGTTATGATCGGGAATTAACCATCCAACTCACAAAAAGGATGACCCTCTTTATATGGTGCTTATGAGGAGGACGTCTCGACCTCATTTCTAAGTAAACGCTCTTTTTAGAATTTTACGATTTTACTCCGGAGATTATGTCGCGTGTTTGTTGCGATTTTTACAATCTGAGTCCAGGGACTGTCTCGTATGTTTGTAACGGGATCTTACGAGTACAATCCGCAGTTGGTGTCTTGTGTTTGGTTTTGATGAAAATTGTACTTATGAGTCTGAGGACATGCTGTAGTAAAAGAAGATGAGAGAATGTTTTGAATTTGATACTTGCTTCATTTTCTTTGAGGGGAAAACGACCCTAGTTATACAAAAACCTTTTTGAAAGATCTCTTAGTACACTCAGAGCTCAAAATTGTACATCATATCAAGACAGAAATCAACCATCTATAGTCCTTCATGCCCCAAGAAAATTCTTCTCGTCACATCCAAACAATCTAAGTGTAGTCCTCAGTCACATAATACTCATCACATAGCTATCTCGCAACCCACCGAGCCTCCAATCCCACTCCTAGGGACGCTGTCACGACCCATTTTCCCCCTCCGTAAGACGTCTTGACGACACCTAGTCGCCACGGCTAGGTAAGCCTATGAACATTAAAAAAACAGAAATAAAGAAAATAATGGAACAATTAAGCTTCAATATTTACTATATAATGGTAAACTGTTGCTCGACATATACAAGTAAAACCACTACGCGATTATACACAATACTTTCCAAAATACGGTATCACGAGTCACAAGCTCTAAGAGGAGCTATCCAACTGATTGCTTACATAGAGTCTAAAGAAATAAAGGAGGGAAAACAGAATGAAGGATAGAAGGGGACTCCGAGGATCTGCGGGCGCGTGCAAATATACCTTGAAGTCTCCGGCGGGCTGCTGCAGCTGCACTAATAATGAGGAGGATGAGAGGTACCTGGATCTGCACACGAAAATATGTGCAGGAAGGGAGTGAGTACACCACAATGGTACCCAGTAAGTGCCAAGCCTAACTTCGGTGTAGTGACGAGGTCAGGTCAGGGCCNATATATATATATATATGATAAACTAAGATAAAATGAAATATTACATTAAAAATAAGTACTGAAATTTAATCAAGGATGAAATCATAGAAAGTCAACAGCTCAATACACAGAGATAAAAATAGGGGATCTCTCAGGATACCATCCCGTAGTCCCAAACATAATTGTGCAGGGGGGATCTACCGGAATATCGCTCCGTAGTCCCAAAGTAAATATGCAGAACAGGGGGATCTACCGGAATATCATTCCGTAGTCCCAAAGTTAATATACAGAACAGGGGGATCTACCGGAATATTGTTCCGTAGTTCTAAAGTAAATATGCAGAACAGGGGGATCTACCATTCCGTAGTCCCAAAGTAAATATGCAGAACATGGGGATCTACCGAAATATCGTTCAGTAGTCCCAAAGTAAATATGCAGAATAAGGGGATCTACCGGAATATCGTTCCGTAGTCCCAAAGTAAATATACAGCCAAAACAACAAGATTCAATAATCATAGCACGAAATCTCACAATTTATCCTTAGTACAAGCTAAGGAAGGCAACTAAAAATCACTAAATAATTTGCACGTAGTTCAAGTAAACAGTTAAGGCAAGTAGGCCTGCTTTCCTAGTCTAACAGAATGCTACACAAGCTAATAAGAGGAAAGAAAGATTTGCTTTTTAATGAAAATCGGGTTTTACGACAAACAACCCATGTACGTACTCGTCACCTCACGTACACGGTGCTCAAATATCAACAACAGTACCAATCCTACGGGGATGTTCCCCCACACAAGATTAGGCGAGCCACTTACCTCGAACCAAGCTCAAATCAATCCGAAGTCACGCTCTTGCCACGAGTATCCAACTCCGAATGACCCAAATCTAATCAAAACCAATTATATAACATAAATACGACTACAAGAAACTAATCTAACGAACAAAATCGAAGATAAAGCAAGGAATTGGAAAAGTCGCTCAAAAGCCTCCCAGGGACCACATATCGGATTCGAGTAAAAATTACCAAATAAGAACACCCATTCACTTACGAGTTCACTCGTACAAAAATCATCCAAATCCAACGCCTAAATTTCACTCAAATCTCATATTATTGGTTGGGGAACGTTTCCCCCAATTTCCCAACTTCCTAACTCAAATTCCTTAATTTAGTGAAGAAAACAACTATGGATTAATGAAATATGATCAAAATAGGATTTGGAATCGTTACCCAAAGATTTCCTCTGAAAACCCTTCAATTTATCGCCTTAATTCGAGCTCTCAAGGTCAAATGGTGAAGAATGACATAAACCCTCTAAAGTTTCCTTTTTTTGCCCAGCGATCTCGCATCTGCGGGCCAAGGATCACACCTGCAATGCCGCACCTGTGGAATTTCCCTCGCAGGTGCGGAAATGAGTTAAGTTCCCTGGGTCCGCATCTGCGAAAGGATGGCCGCACCTGCGGACAATGGTCCGCTTCTGCAGTCTCTCATCGCGCCTGCGCTGCATAGCTGCATCTGCGGGCATCGCAGATGTGGAATATTACCTCGCACCGGAGATCCCTAATCCCCTCCTTACAATCCGCACCTGCGACCTTAGAATCTCTTCTACGGGGCCGCACCTGCGGACTCCCCACCGCAGATGCGAAAACACCAGAACCAGCAACATCAAAATTTCTCCTAAGTCCAATTTTTCATCCGTTAAGCACCCGAAAATCACCCGAGGCCCCCGGGACGTCAACCAAACATGCCCACCAATCCTAAAACACTATACGAACTTAGTCGAGCCTTCAAGACACATCGAACAAAATCAAAAACACGAATTACACCTTGGTTCAGGCCTAATGAACTTTGAATTTCTAAATCTACAAACGACGTCGAAACATATCAAATCTCGTCCGAATGACCTCAAATTTTACACACAAGTAAAAGATGACACTACGAACCTACTCCCACTTTCGTAATTCCATTTCGGGTACGATATCAAAATTTCCATGCCAACCAAAATTACCAAAATTTTAACTATCGCCAATTCAAGCCTAAATCTACTACGGACCTCCAAATCACATTCTGGTTGCGCTCCTAAGTCCAAAATCACCTAACGGAGCTAAAGAAACCATCAAAATTTGAATCCGAGGTCGTTTCACATAAGTCGATATCCGATCGACTTTTCCAATTTAAGCTCCCAAATACGATTTCGAAAACCAATACGAACCCTCCCGGCAACACAAAATAGAGGAATTAGATACGGGGAAAGAAATTAATAGGGGATCGAGGCTCTATATCTCAAAACGACCAGCCAGGAAATTACATCCTCCCCATCTTAAAACAATCATTCATCCTCGAACGAGTATAAAAACATACCTGAAGCTTAGAAAAGGTGAGGATAACGGCTGCGCATATCCTGCTCGGTCTCCCATGTCACCTCCTCGACCGGCTGGCCCCTCTACTGAACCTTTACTAAGGCAATGTTCTTTGACCTTAGCTTCCTGACCTGCCTGTCCAAGATAGCCACTAGCTCCTCAACATAAGATAGATCCTTATCCAACTGGACTAAGCTGAAACCCAATACATGAGCCGGATCACCAGTATACTTCCAGATCATAGAAACATAGAATACCGGATGAACTCCTGCTAGGCTGAGAGGTAGAGCAATATCAGAGGCAACCTCCCCAACACGTCGCGATATCTCAAAAGGACCAATATACCTCGGGTGAGCTTGCCCTTCTTCCCGAACCTCATGAAGCCCTTCATAGGCGATACCCGAAGCAAGACTCGCTCTCCAACCATGAATGCTAATCACGAACCTCCAGACGGTGATGTAAACTGTGTACCTCTGTCTCAAATAATGGAAACTGGGACACCATGCAGGCGGACAATCTCTCGGATGTAAATCTCAGCCAACCTCTATGAAGAGTAAGTAGTCATCACTCGGATGAAGTGAGCTGACTTGGTCAGCCGATCCACAATCACCCAAATAGAATCAAACTTCCTCGAAGTCTGTGGGAGTACAACTACGAAATCCATGGTGATTCGCTCCCACTTCCACTCTGGGATCTCTAACCTCTAAAGCAAGCCACCCGGTCTCTGATGCTCATACTTGACCTGCTGACGGTTGAGACACCTAGCCACAAACCCAACTATATCCTTCTTCATCCTCTCCAGCAGTAGTGCTATCTTAAATCCTAGTACATCTTCGCGGCACCCGGATGAATGGAATACCGCGAGCTGTGGGCCTCCTCAAGAATAAACTCCCGAAGCCCATCCGCATTGGGTACACATATCCGGCCCTACATCCTCATCACACCATCATTACCAATAGTCACATACCTAGCATCACCTCGATGAACCCTATCCTGAAGGACGAATAGATGGGGGTCATCATACTGATGCTCCCTGATACGGACATAAAGAGAAGACCGAGAGACCACGCAAGCCAACACTCTTCTCGGCTCTGAAATATCTAGTCTCACAAACTGGCTGACTAAGGCCTGAACATCCAATGCTAAAGGTCTCTCTGCTGCTAGAAGATATGCCAAACTCCCCAAACTCTTCGGCCGACGACTCAAAGCATCAGCAACTACATTGGCCTTCCCCGGGTGGTACAAAATAGTGATGTCATAATCTTTAAGTAGCTCCAACCACCTCCGCTGGCACAAGTTAAGATCATTTTGCTTGAACATGTGCTGTAAACTCCGGTGATCAGTGAAGATCTCACAAGGAACACCGTACAAATAGTGGTGCCAGATCTTCAAAGCATGAACAACAACCGCTAACTCAAGATCGTGGAGAGGATAGTTCTTCTCATGCACCTTCAACTGTCTGGACGCGTAGGAAATCACCCTACTATCCTGCATCAACACCGCGCCAAGACCAATCTGCGAAGCATCACAATAGACAGTGCAAGACCCCGAACCTGTAGGCAATACCAATACTAGGGCTGTAGTCAAAGTTGTCTTGAGCTTCTGAAAGCTCTCCTCATACACCTCTGACCACCTGAATGGAGCACCCTTCTGGGTCAGCCTGGTCATAGGTGCTGCAATAGATGAAAATCCATCTACAAAGCAACGATAATACCCCGCCAAACCAAGGAAATTATGGATCTCCGTAGCTGATGATGGTCTAGGCCAACTCTGCACTGCCTCCACCTTCTTCAGATCTACCTTGATCCCATCACTCGATACTACGTGGCCCAAGAATGCCAATGAGTCAAGCCAGAACTCACACTTAGAAAATTTGCATACAACCTCTTCTCCCTCAAAGTCTGAAGTACAGTCCTCAGGTGTTGCTCATGACCTTCCTGAGTCTGGGAATACAATAGAATGTCATCAATAAACACAATGATGAAAGAGTCAAGATAAGTCCGGAACACACTGTGCATAAAATTCATAAAGGCTGTTGGGGCATTGGTCAGCCCAAAAGACATGACAAGAAACTCAGAGTGACCATATCTGGTCCTGAAAGCAGTCTTCGGGATAGCCGCCTCCTGAATCTTCAACTGATGATCGCCTAAACGCAAGTCAATCTTGGAAAACACTTTGGCACCATGTAACTGATCAAATAATTCATCAATGCGAGACAATGGATACATGTTCTTCACTGTAACCTTGTTCAGCTGACGATAATCAATACACATACGCATAGAACCATCTTTTTTCTTCACAAACAAGACCGTAGCACCTCCAAGGTGATATACTAGGCCTAATGAAACCTTTATCAAGTAACTCCTGCAACTGCGCCTTCAACTCCTTCAGCTTAGGAGGAGCCATACAGTAAGGAGGAATAGATATGGGCTGAGTGCCCGACAATAAATCAATGCCAAAATCAATATCTCTGTCGGGCGGCATGCCCGGGAGATCAGCTGGATACACATCAGTGAAATCCCCCACTACTGGGACTGACTTAACTATAGGGGTATCAACACTGACATCTCTCACATAGGCCAAGTACGCATCACAACCCTTCTTAACAATTCACTGAGCTTTAATAAATGAAATAAACCTGTGGGGAGTATACTCTAAGGTACCTCTCCACTCTAATCGCGGTAAGCCTGGCATAGCCAGCGTCACGGTCTTGTGGTTGAAGGGTTACCTTCGAAGAATTGGCTAAATTTTCGGAGTTGTTGACTAAGGTTTGAGGGGGAAATCATTGCAGTGCCGAGTTACTAATGTTTTTTTACTCTGTTATGGTTTCCCCTTTTGATTCGTATTTCCGTCCTTTCTTTTGTGTAATATTACGATGTTTCATTGTTATTTGCTGTATTTTGCTTCCGCTTTGTTATTGCTATGTTGTTAATTATATCGTATAGTCATTAGACAGATGTGATGTCATGTCATTCCTATACTTATGCCTATGTAGTTTATCGGACCATTGGGTGTCTTGACTAGTCCTCGTCACTACTTCAGCGGGGTTAGTCTTGATACTTACTAGGCACCGCTGTGGTGTGCTCATACTACTCTTCTGCGCATTTTTGTGTAGATTCCAGGATTTGCATAGTCGCCCGATTGGTTGTTAGTAGAGTGGTTGTTGTTGTGGGGACTCAAGGTAAAACCACTTCAGCGTTCGCGATTTCGGAGTCATCATCTTATGTTTATGTTGCACTGTTGTACTTATTTCTGAACACTGGTATTTTTAGGAGTTTTAGTAGTTTCTCTAAAGCTTATGATTTGTACTTACCGGGTTCTGGGAAGAAGTATAAAGTGATGAGATTTAATTCAAAAAGCACTTAAACTATTCTTATATTATAATTGATGTTTGTTAATAATAGGCTTACCTAGTCCTTAAGACTAGGTGCCGTCACGAAACCTAACGGAGGGAAAATCGGGCCGTGACAATGCCAAGAAAAATACCTTAACATCGAAGGCCACAGACGTATACCTTATCAACAATGAAAATAACACGAGCTAGCTAATTTTCGGATTGGTAATTAAAACATAGCCAGCGTTTGTGAAGTCATTAAAAAGTAGTCGTTATTTTGCTGCAACACGGAAAGTTCCAGCATAATATACTGGAGATTGGTGCACCTGTGTATGAACTTCCAGCATATTATACTGGAACTCTAACACACGGAAAGTTCCAACATAATATACTGGAGATTGGAGTACCTGTGTATGAACTTCCAGCATGTTATGCTGGACCAGTATATTATACTGGAACTCCAGTATATTATGCCGGAAGTCCAATATATTATCCTGGAATCAATATATTATGCTGGAATATTTTTCAAATTTTGACCAATATTTTCGTTAAAATTTATCTTTACATAAAAAATGACTAAATTTTGATTATTTTTGAAACTGTGACTATTTTTCAATTACCACTTGTAAATATGGCTGAATTTCAACCTGTTGCAACTAGTGAATGAAAATGTGAAGCTGATTGCGGGTGTTGAGGAAGACTTTCAACATCTGCTGGAAGAAGTACAACTCTTAAAAGCCTTCCTAGACGACGCTGAAAAATACCAGCACAACGACTTGAGCAAAAAGTGGAAACTGTTGGTGGAGAAGATTCAAAGAACAGTGCATAGAGCTGAGGATGCCATTGATAAGTTCTCGGTTCAGGCGAAGCTGCATCAAGACAAAAATAAAATGGGAAGATTCTTTGATGTGGGTCATCTGGCTACAGTCAGGAATCTTGCAAGTGAGATCAAAGGAATCCATGCTCAGGTGAAGGAACTTCGCGAAAACAATCAACAAGCTTTTCAGCCCACCCCAGTTCTTGAGCTGCCTAAAAAAGGTGCCCAGGAAGCAGCGCAGGTATGACCTTTTCCCTCAAATCTTTCGCATCCATAATGCTCAGTTATTGAGATAGTACCCGCATGCCTCACAAACAAACACAACTTAATTACACAACAAAAATAGCTAGATCTATGTAGTACTAGTTGTTTACCCGTAAAATGGTACAATTGAATTTATACATGGTTTCTAGATAAGTGAATTAATTTGATCCTGAAATAAATAAATAATCGAAGAATTACGCAATACTTAGCCTTATGATATAGACGAAACAACAGAAGCAACATTTTCGGGAACAGGGTTTCGGGACACAACAACAAAGAAATCAAGAAATAAAAAGATAAGATTGGATTGAGCTTTGTATAGAATATAGTGTAAGTTTGTCAGAAAATTCATGTCCTTTACAATAACAACTGAGCTCACTATTTATAGCTATGAAGAATGTCTTAGGGGCGTGCCCTTCTTTAATGTCAATTATGAGGGGCATTGATGAAGTGTAACAGTGAACATAAATGTCAAATTCCTTATAACGGGTAACTGCTGTTAATATTATGAATATTATCTATTAAATGCTACTGGGAGAAGAGCATTTATCACATCTTTATGAGCATTATTCTTTCCGGTGACAAACGAAACAGTTTCCTTCGGTCTTTAGCCATCCCCATGTCTTGGGTTCCACGTGTCCTTTTCTCGGATGGCCACGTTTAATATCATAATTTTACCCTATACATATAGTCCCCATGCTTTCCGGTGACATAACTTTGTGTTACCGGGTAGTTGGTAGAAACACTCTTTTGGCGGGAATTAGTATAATTCTCTCTGAAGGCTTCTCACGGTTGATTAGACGCATGTCTCTCCGTATTTAATGCCCCAAACACGCGTCGTCCCATGATTCAGCACAACTTTTTCCCATTATCGAGGTAATTATGGACATGAATATAGCCGCCAAAACCTTTACTCATACGTATCAACTTCCTCCCTTATATTTCATATTTTTTCAAGCTTCCTTTATCTAACTTGCATCTTGCTCTCATCTTTTCTCTAATTATCTTCAAACGAAAGACCATCTTCTTCTTTCATTCAATGACTTCTTCCTCAAAACGTACCGATTTTTCAAAAAGCAAGAATAAGGCTGAGGACTCTGCTCGTCCAACAGTGGGCTCCATCATCCCTAAAAATCTTATTACCACAATAGACTTCGAAGAGAAATTCCCTACTGCTAACTCTCGTACATGGGCCGTTAGTAGGTATCCTTCTTCCATACGTCCTTCGAGCATTCCTGCTATAAGGGAAGACTTCCACTACCATGACTTGGAAATTATTTCTCTAGATCTATCGGAGCGAGTCACCCTACCCAAAGAGGGTTTTATAGATGTTTACACGTATCCCTTTACTTTAGGTGCGTCTTTGAGTGGAGAGCTTGACTCCGTGATTGCGGAGTTTTGCCTCCACTACGAAGTGTGTTTAGCACAAGTAAGTCCTTCTGTGTGAAGGACAATTACTTGCCTTCGGCTGTGCAAGGAAACTGGAGAGGAGCTAACCTTAGCTCATACGATGAATCTTTATTCTCCCAAAATCTTCTGCGGGGTAATGATAAACCTATGCATGCGTGGTCACCATGCTTTGTTGTCTAGTATGGATGATGACAACGACCATAGGTGGATGAAATGGTTTGTTGCAAGGAATGATGCCCCTGAGTCATCTCCGGTAGCGATTGGTTGGCCCTCCTTCTGGATCGGTCATAGACACCATGACGATCGACGATGATGAAGAAGTTAGTGATGAGGGAGCTTCTCTACATAGAAGACAACGATCCTCATCATCTTAATAGGATGCTCAACCTGTTGAGAGAGTTACACCAACCGAGGACGATGCCTCGACACTTTGGGGGAAATTTTATTTGGTATATAGAGTCAACTCCTATTTTTGAGCCCCAACTGATGTGCCCGGTAATGCGGGGCTGAGTACCGGGCCCTTGCCATCTTTGGTTGGAGAGCATCCTACAACCAACACTACATTAGATGCAACTACTTCTCACTCTTCAACTCCATCAGCTTCATCTCCATCTTTACCAACACCAACAACTACTACATCACTTCCGTCTTCATCTTCTCTTCCACCAGTAATTGCTACATCACCTCCACCGACCACACCTGACCATGAAGAAGGTTCCTCTTCCACAGTCCCCAACTGACGGGAATTTGGGGCAAAATTATGCTGCTCCTTCTGAAGATCCACAAAGGAGGAGGAACGTTACTCTTTCGGTCTCTACCAGATGCAACTTGTTATCCCAGCCGGTGGCAGAGCAGGAGCGACATGTTGCTCGCCTTTCAGAACTGGAAGCCAAAGCCATTGAGACTGTTGTATTGGAAGCTCGTTTGTGGAAAATTGAGCAAGAAATGGTAACCCTTAGCCAAAAAATTGGCCCGCTGAGGGTTAGATTTAATGAAGCCAGGGTCAAATGGGTTGAAGTCCATAATGCCGTTCTTGCTGCAACCGAACGTGAGGCTACCTCCGCTGAAAGAGTGATTAACTTAGAGGTAGCCTTGAACTTCAAAATTGAAGAGCTTTCTGCTGTGGGGGCAAAACATGCCCAACTGGAAGAGAAGCACAGGAAAACTATCGAGCATAATAGGCTTTTTAGTTCTACTGTCCGCGACCTTGATGTTAGCCTCAAATCTGCCAGGTCCGCCCAGGAAAACCTTTCTACCGAGGTAACCCAACTCAAAAAAGAACTCAAGCGCTGAGCGGCTTCCCTCGTTGTTGAGAAAACTTACGCCATGTACATCATAAGGAGAAAAACCATGGAAGAGGCCAAAGCCGGTGTCATTGATTTTGATGCCGAAATTTCTAAAGCCCGCGTGCTGGAGTTAGCTGCTAAAAGTGGACTCCCAGCGAGGTCTGATGCACCTGGTCCTTCTGGTTCTGGCTTCGAATTTTCGAGAACTGAAAAAGAATCGGAGGATGATAATGCTGAAGGCCAAACTGGTGAAAATGTTGAGCTAGCGATGGGTATGTCTACTTCTCCCTGGGGCGCGGACACTTCTCTTCCTCCTGGTTCCGGAGATACTGCAGTTTAGCTTTTCTTTTCATTTTCCAATTCTCGTATCTGTGCCATTTTGACATGTGTTTGTAAATAAAAACATCTTTTGCTCAAGTATCATTTGAGTCTTCTTTTCGTCAGAATATTCATGCAAGTCTTTAATCTTTGCATTTTCTTTAATAATTTTGCGGAAACTTTTTTGCATCTTATTATGTTAAACTTTTGGGTGTATTCTCCCCGAAAGAATTTTTGAATCCGGTCATAGATACTTCCGGAACCAACCCTTTGGCGTGAGGGTTTTTATAAGAGAGGGCCCTCTTATGTTTACAGTGTTCTTGAAGAGGACGTCTTCTATTCATTACGACACTAGCATTTGAAGTAATTGTCTAACTTCCAAATGACAAATTTAATTCATCGTTCAGACAAGAAACAAGATAAACGCAAAAGGATTTCATTTTATTCCTTTTATTTTCAAGAAATACATAAGCATTTGCTATCCTGAGAAATTGCCATTACTTGTGGCTAACTTGTACAACTTGTCTTTACGGGGCTGGCCGCGCAATCGCCGGTCCCGATGATGTAATTATATTTTTGATTTTCATTTTCGGTCGACGTGGTGGTCATTGTTGCCGTATCCTCATATCATTCCCCCCCTCGAATGCAAAGATTATGAATTAGAACACTAGAAGTCTTGTATGTTCGAAGATTCCACTAATGCATTGCTAGATAATCTTTGACTTGGTAACACACTTTACTTCCCCTTAGGAACTTATGTTATCGAGCGAAGGACTATCTAACAACCCTCTAGTGGTTTGTACTCATGAACGATCGGGTAACCTTTGTTCAATAGCAAACTTAAATTCCTAGTGGGAATTTGCTATAGAGCAAAAGATTACCTAACCATCCCCGAGTGGATCTTTGGTTGTGTGCCTTTCTATTAAAGGTCTTATTGTTGTTGTCTTCATAGTATGCCTTATGTTGCTGCCTCGTTAAAAACCTTGCCAGAAAGACCCAATTGGTACAAAAAATGAACGAAGGGAAAAAGAGTGCAGCACATACTTTCTGATCGGATATTGTTCACCAGCAATAATATCTTTTGAGGTGTGCCACGTTCCAATTGCTGGGCAACATTCCTCCATTTTGGTTTTCCAACTCGTATGAACCTTTTCTGGCGATAGTTGAAACCTGGTAGGGGCCTTTCCACGTTGGACCTAGCTTCCCCGCGTTGAGCTCCCGGGTGTTGTGAGTTACTTTCCTTAGGACCAAGTCTCCTACTTTGAAATATCGTAGGTTGGCTCTTCTATTATAATACCGGTTTATTCTCTGATTTTGAGCTACCATTCTTACATGTGTAAGTCCCTACGTTCATCGAGCAGTTCCAAGTTGACTAGCATTTCCTTGTTGTTCGATTCTTCATCTTCCTGAAAATATCTTAAGGTGGGTTCCCCTACTTCCACAAGGATTAATCTTCTGCACCGTACACGAGGGAAAAAGAGGTTTCCCCTATGCTCGACTTGGCCGTAGTTCGGTATGCCCATAGAACTCCGGATAATTCCTCGGGCCAGTTTCCTTTAGCCGCTTCCAAACTTTTCTTGAGGTTTTGAATAATCACTTTGTTTGTCGACTCCGCTTGACCGTTTGCGCTCAGATGTAAGGGTGAATATGTGTTCCTCTTTATTTTTAAATCTTGGAGGAACTTTGTAATTTTTGTGCCTATAAACTGTGACCCATTGTCGCATGCTATCTCTTTTGGTATTCCGAACCTGCAAATTATATTTTCCCATAGGAAACCCACCACTTCGCATTCTCTGAATTTTTGATAAGGACTTGTTTCCACCCACTTAGAAAAATAATCAATCAAAATTAAAATAAATCTTACCTTTCCAGGAGCGGTGGTAGTGGTCCGACGATGTCCATTCCCCATTTCATGAACAACCACGGAGATATGACCGAATGAAAAGGTTCTGCTAGTTGATGCACCAGTGGCGAGTAGCGTTGACACTTATCACATTTCGAATGAAGTCCTTGGTGTCTTGTTCGATGCGTTGATTCCGACACCATTACTTCCTCCTTGGTTGCCAAAGGCAATAATCCTGGACTAAAATCAGCCACGAAGTCAGCCAAGACTTGCGACTTAATTGCAGTCCTCGGCTTATACTCTATGTCGAATTCACTCAATTCGATGGCCCATTTGGCTAATCTACCCGAGGGCTCAGGTTTATGGAGGATGTTCCGCGAAGGGAAAGTAGACACCAGATGTGTCAAGTGGAATTGGAAGTAGGGCCTCAGCTTCCGCGCATCGACTACGAGAGCTAAGGCTAGTTTTTCAAAATGTGGGTAACGAGTTTCTGCTCCCGTTAAAATTTTACTAACATAATACAACAAAAACAACAACAATAGACTTTATCCCTATCTAATAGGTAGAGAGTCTATTTCCAATAGACCATCGGCTCAGGAAGGGTAATAAGAAGAAGTGAATAGCAAGAAAGAAAGAAAGAGGGAAGAGAAAAGAAAAAGGGAGAGATAAAGGATAAGTAGTACCAAATACTAGAAACAAGGGATACAATACCTGAGGCGAACAAAACCACATAACGTAATAAAAATCTAAGAATATGAAGGGACATTCGTGCTACTAAGACTATCAGTGAGCAACTACAAACTACCCACTAACCTTCTACCTTAATCCTCGACCTCCACACCCTACTATCAAGGGTCATGTCCTCAGTAAGTTGAAGCAGTACCATGTCCTGTCTAATCACCTCTCCCCAGTACTTCTTAGGCCTACCTCGACCTCTTCTCAAACTCACCATGGCCAACCTCTCACACCTCCTAACAGGGGCATCAATATTTCTTCTTTTAACATGTCTGAACCATCTCAGCCTCGACTCCTGCATCTTGTCCTCCATGGAGGCTACTCCCACTTTGTCTCGGATAACTACATTCTTAATATTATCTCTCCTGGTATACCCACACATCCATCTCAAAATCCTCATCTCTGCTACTTTCATCTTCTGCACGTGGGAGTTCTTGACTGGCCAACACTCAGCCCCATACATCATAGCCGGTCGAACCACCACTCTATAAAACTTGCCCTTAAGTCTTGGCGGCATGTTCTTATCACATAAAACACCGGAAGCAAGCCTCCACTTCATCCATCCCACTCTGATGTGATGTGTGACATCTTCGTCAATCTCCCCGTTACCTTCGATAATAGACATGAGATACTTAAAACTCGCTCTCTTGGGGATAACTTGAGCATCAAGCTTTACCTCTACGTCTGCTTCATGGGTCCCGTCACAGAATTCGCACTCCAAGTATTTTGTATTGGTTCTACTCAATTTGAAACCTTTAGACTCCAAGGTCTGTCTCCAAACCTCCAACCTCGCGTTAACTTCACTTCGCGTCTCGTCAATCAACACTAATCATCGTCAAATAGCATGCACCAAGGCACCTCCCCTTGGATGTGTCGCGACAGTACATCCATCGCTAAGGAAAATAAAAATGGGCTAAGAGTCAATCCCTGGTGCAACTCCATCACCACAGGGGAATGCTCTGAGTCCCCACCCACAGTCCTCACCTGAGTCTTAGCATCATCATACATATCCTTAATCACCGTAATGTACGCTACCGGAACGCCACTAGCCTCCAAACACCTCCACATGACCTCCCTCGGGACTTTATCGTACGGTTTCTCAAGGCCAATAAAATCCATATGCAAGTCCTTCTTCCTCTCCCTATACTGCTCCACTAATCTCCTAACCATATGAATCGCTTCCGTTGTCGAACCCCCCGGCATGAATCCAAACCGATTCTCAGAAATAGACACACACCTCCTCACCCTGGCCTCCACCACCCTCTCCCAAAACTTCATAGTGTTACTCAACAGCTTGATACCACTATGATTGTTACAATTTTTGATACCACCCTTGTTCTTGTAAAGCGGAACCATCGTACTCCACCTCCATTCTTCGGGCATCTTCTTCGTCTTAGAAATAACATTAAACAGCCCAGTGAGCCACTCCAAACTTTATCGCCCCACGCTCTTCCAGAATTCCATCGGGATTTCGTCTGTCCCCCTCGCTCTGCCCCTGCACATCTTACGTATCGCCCCTTCTACCTCCTCTACCATAATCTGCCTACAGTACCCAAAATCCTGCCCGACTCTCGGAGTGCTCCAACTCACCCAGCACAATGCGTCTATCCCCCTCCTCGTTCAACAGTTTATGGAAGTATGTCTGCCATCTTCTCCTAATAAGTGCCTCGTCCATCAATACTTTTCCATCCTCATCCTTGATGCACTTGACTTGGTCTAAGTCACGGGCCTTCCTCTCCCGGTACAACTTCTTTTCCCCGCCTTGGCCCCCGAGCTGCTCGTACAAACGAGCAAACGCCGCATTTTAGTCGTCGTGACTGCTAAATTTTCCTCTTTCTTTGCCTTTCTGTAACACTCTCAATAAGTCCCTTTTTAATCTTCGTTTGTATACTCTATTAGATTCACATAAGCAACTTTCTTAGTTTCCACTTTACCTTGGACCTCTCTGTTCCACCACCAGTCCCCTCTATGACCCCCGGGAGAGCCCTTTGTGACCCCTAATACCTCTCTTGCAGCTACCTTATGCAATTCACAGTCGTGCCACATACTAGACACGTTCCCCTACTCATCCAGGCCCTCATAGCCAACAACTTCTCCCCTAACTCCTGAGCTTTGTCCTTGGTCAAGTTACCCCACTTGATCTTAGGTTTTCTGGACACCGCCCTCTTTCTCCTACTCCTCTTGATCTCCAGGTCTATAACTAGGAGCCTATGTAGGGTCGTGACATGATCACTTGGGATGACCTTGAAATTAGTGCACAGACCTTTATCGCATTTCCTGCAGAGAAGATAATCAATCTGAGTCTAGCCCATTGAATTCCGGAAAGTGACCAAGTGCTCTTCCCTATTCGGAAAACTCAAGTTAGCTATAATCAAATCAAAATATCTAGCAAAATCCAACAGTGAATTACCTCCCTCATTCCTATCCCCAAAACAAAACCTTCCATGCACATTATCATAATCCCTAGCACTAGCCCCAATATGGCCATTGAAATCTCCGCCAATAAAGAGCTTCTCTGTGTGCGGGATACTATGCATCATCTCGTCCAAAACCTCCCAGAATCGCTTCTTGACCTCCTGGTCCAAACCTACTTGAGGAGTGTATGCACTAATCACGTTTACTGTAAACACACTAACTAATAAATGGGATATTGCGTACCTTGTCCACTTGCACTAAAATCGCACTTACCACAACTTCTGAGACCGCGAGATAAACCAACAACGTTTCCCTTTCTTTTTGTTTTGAAAGCAGTAGAGGGCTTGAAAAGTACTTCTTTAAATACCTCAAAGCTTGCTGACACTCCGGGGTCCATTCAAAATTATTATTCTTTTTGAGAAATGCAAAGAAACGATGACACATTTCTAGCGACTGGGAAATGAATCTGCTCAAAGCTGCCAATCTCCCTGTAAGCCTTTGGACTTCTTTCATGTTTGAAACTTGGTCCGGGATATCTTCTATGGACTTGATGTTATCGGGGTTTACCTCTATCCCCCTTTGTGATACCAGAAATCCCAGCAACTTACCAAAGCTGACCCCGAATGCGCATTTCACGGGATTAAGTTTCATATTATGCTTCCTTAGGATGTCGAACATTTCTTGCAGATGTTTAATATGATCACATGCAATTAATGACTTAACGAGAATATCGTCTATATAAACTTCCATGTTTTTTCCTATTTGATTTTCAAACATCTTGTTCACGAGCCGCTGATAAGTAGCTCTGGCGTTTTTCAACCTGAAGGGCGTCACATTTTAACAATATATACCGAAATTCATTATAAACAAAGTTTCTTCCTGATCTTCCGAGCCCTTCTTAATTTGGTTGTACCCGGAATAAGAATCGAGGAAACTCATTAACGCGTGCCCACCCGGGGCATCAACCATTTGATCGATGTTTGATAGTGGGAACGAGTCTTTCGGGCTTGCCTTGTTAAGATCTTTATAATCTACACACATGCGAAACTGATTATTTTCTTAGGAACTACAAATACATTAGCTAGCCAGTCTGGATATATTACCTCTTGGACCGAACTGATATTAAGTAAGTGGGTTACCTCATCTTTGATGAATTTATTCCTGGCTTTGGCCTTTTCTTATGTCTTATCGGAGGTATGTTAGGATCCAAGCTTAACTTGTGTACGACTACCTCTATCGGGATGCCTATCATATCTTCATGAAACCATGCAAAACAATCGGCGTTAGATTTAAGGAATTTAATGAAGTCAGACTTGAGTTATGGGTGCAGTCCTGTCCCCAAGTGGAATTTCCTTTCTAGGAATTCTTCGAACAATGCACTTGCTCTAGATCTTCCGCTGTGGACTTCGTTGCATCGGTCTCTTCTGGAACTTGGAAATATCTCGGCACCTGATAATTTTCTGATGCCTGGCTAACTTCTTATAGTTCAGGAGTAGGTGTTGGTCCCTGTAATTGTTATGCCACATGTTCCTTTCCTTTGCTATTGGAGACCGAAATTGCATTCATCTCCCTTGCTGCCGGTTGGTCACCCCTTATCTGCTTAATTCCCTCGGGCTTTGGAAACTTCATCAATTGATGGTACAACTTTCATCTCGTGAAACCATGGCCTTCCCAGAATGATGTTGTATCCCATATCACCATCTACCACTTCGAAAAGATTTGTTTTCATTACTCCTTCAGCGTTTGTTAGTAATAAAATTTCTCCCCGAGTTGTCACACTTGCAAGGTTGAATATGGTGAGGAGCTTTGTGGCCGGAATAATGCTTCTGGTATGTTTAGCTTGCTCCAATACTCTCCATTGTACAATATTAGCCGAACTCCCTAGATCCACTAGAACACGTTTAATCTTAAAATCTAGCACGTTTATAGAAATTACCAGTGTGTCGTTGTGTGGTAGCGGTAATCCGTTTGTGTATTCCTTTATAAAAGTGATATCGTCTTCCTGAAGAATTTTTCTATACATTATTGATACTTTGGTCTTCTTTGTTGCGGAAAAAGTGACCCCATTAATCTCGTTACCTCCGAAGATCATGTTGATTGTTTGGTGCGGGAGGGGGGGGTGCTTCTCCTGCTTTCAAGGGTTTCGTGTTGTCTCGGTTACGACCTTTATTGTTCTTAACTCGGTCACTCAAGAATTCTCTGAGGTGACCATTCTTCAGTAATTTTTCCATTTCTTCCCAAAGATGTCGAC
The DNA here is from genome assembly GCA_005239505.1 of Nicotiana paniculata. Classification (NCBI taxonomy): domain Eukaryota; kingdom Viridiplantae; phylum Streptophyta; class Magnoliopsida; order Solanales; family Solanaceae; genus Nicotiana; species Nicotiana paniculata. Next base: position 33,960 of record ML361076.1, on the reverse strand, counting down.
AGTCCCATGTCCGGTGGCTATTCGTCCCGTGGTATTCACACCACAAGTTGGGATCTCTCTAGCTGGAATCAGATTTCTTTAGTTTTGGGAATCGTGCTTCTTTGATGTTTCTCATGGCCGATACAACCTCCACTATACGGAGATTGAAGTTGTATTCTGATAATTTGGGGTAAGAAGGATCCCGCGATCCTGCCACTTCTTTATCCTTCAGTGATCGATTGTTCCGACAGCGATCAGTCCTCCTGTCAATGGTAAACTTGTCCACAGTCCAAAAAACTCTGTTGCGGCCTTTGGTTTTTTTGTAGGGCAAGAACCGACCCCTCGAAGTCCGTCAGTCTGCGTCATGATCATCCTTTGATTTTTCCCTGTTCTTTTCTCGTCTTTGGTTGACGATGGAAAACCAACATGATCATCTTCGATCCTTATTTTTGTATCCTATCGGTTGTGGACATTCGCCCAGGTCGTTTCTTGAAATTCGAGTAAGCTTTTCTTCAATTTATAGGAAGTGGCTGAACTCCTCAGATCCAATCCCTTGGTGAATGCCTCAGCCGCCCATTCATCGGGGACAGTCGGGAGCAACATTCTCTCCTTCTAGAATCGGGTAACAAACTCTCGTAGCAGCTGAGACTCTCTTTGCGCTATCCTGAATATGTCGGCCTTTCGGGCCTATACTTTTCTTGCCCCGACATGAGCCTTGATGAAAGAATCCGCAAGTATTTCAAAGGAATATATGGAATGCTCTGGTAACTGCGAATACCATGTCAAGGCTCCCCTCGTGAGGATTTCTCCGAATTTCTTCAACAACACAAATTCAATTTCGTGAGGAGCTAAATCTTTTCCCTTTATCGCCGTGTGTAGGTGGTAATATGCTCCTGGGGGTCTGAAGTTTCGTCATACTTTGGCACTTCAGGCATTTTGAACCGCTTCAGGATTAACTCTGGTACCTGACTTGGCTTGTACGGCAATTGGGTACACTTTTTTGAGTTCAGACCTTTTAGCACTGGTGGCGCGCCCGGGATCTGGTCCATGCGGGCGTTCACTTTCCTCATGAACCGCAAAAGTTCATTCTTTAAAGTATCATTCTCGTTGTTGAGGCCGGATCTGTTCCCCCTTCCCCATCAGAGCCAATTTTACCCTTGGGAGTGTTGTTATCGATCCTCCGTGTCGTTTGATTCGTGGGAACTCCGGGAGGAATTGAATCTCGTCTGTTTGCATCATTTGAAGCTCCCAACAATGGTTGCTTCAACTCTGTCATAACTTTATCCTGTCGCGTAAGATGGCCTAGAATGATCGCCTGTTGATCTTGAAAAAACCTTACCGTGTCGACGACATGCTCCTCATCAGCGTCATCGGAAGTGGTCCCCCGAACATATCGAGGATACTGCCTATCATGCATAGCGTCATCCCCCTCATTATGGGTGTCACTGATTGAGTCCTTGGAATGAGGCTGATCCCCTCAAATTTCGGGGTTGTGCATGTCGTTAATAGTATTATCTGCCATTTCTTATGATCTTTTCTAAGCCAAAAACAATCAAAACACGTTAGTACAAAAGGCAAGGATCAATTTAATTACACGGCTATCTAGGCCCCACGGTGGGCGCCAAATTATTTACCCGTAAAATGGTACAGTTGAATTTATATGTGGTTTTTAGATAAGTGAATTAGTTTGATCCTCAAATAAATAAATAATTTAAGAATTACACAATACTTAGCCTTAGGATATAGACGAAACAATAGAAGCAACAATTCCGGGAACAGGGTTTCCGGCACAACAACAAAAAAATCAAGAAATAAGAAGCTAAGATTGGATTGAACTTTGTATAGAATATTGTGTAAGTTTATCAGAAAATTCTTGTCCTTTACAATGACAACTGAGCTCACTATTTATAGCTATGAAGAAGGTCCCAGGATCGTGCCCTTCTTTAATGTCAATTATGAGGAGCATTGATGAAGATGTAACGGTGAACATAAATGTCAAATTCCTTATAACAGGTAACTACTCTTAATACTATGAATATTCGCTATTAAATGCTACCGGGAGAAGAGCCTTTATTACATCTTTATGAGCGTTATTCTTTCCGGCGACAAACAAAATAGTTGCCTTCGGTCTATAGCCACCCCGCTGTCTTGGGTTCCACATGTTCCTTTCTCGGACGACGACATGTCATAGCATATTTTACCATATACAGTAGCAAGTATTGATTGCTAACATGCATAGAGTAAATGGAAATTAAAGTAAACAGTTACACAAAGGTAAAATATACTTATAGTTAGTGGCGTAGCCAAGAATACTGTCAAGGTTGTTCAATCTAAAAACAAGTCAATAATTTTTCGGAAAAGGGCCAGAACTGTCCCTGAAGTATTAGAATTGGTACAAGAATGCCCTCCGTCCACCTATTTGAATAAAAATTCCCCTACCATTATTTATTTGGCTCAACATTACCCTTATTACTAACAGAAAACTCTGGGAGGGGGCGGGGGAGAAAATTTAATTAATATCTATGTGTCACTATTCTACTTTCCGTCTAAATATGTTCCTACTGTTTACAAAGTAGATAAAATCGCCCCTAATCCTAACAGATCTCCAACAAGGCAGTTGGACCCCTCAATTAATTTGCCAATTGGACAAATATCAACCCAAATTAAAAGACCCATGACCGACCGAACTATCACAAATGAACGGGTCAAAATCTGGAAACAAATCGACGATGACAATGAAGAGGTAGTCGAATCAGTGCCATAAAACCAATCGACAATGACAATGAAGAGGTCGTCGAATTAGTGCCCTAAGAGAAATTGCAAGACTCGCTGCCTGATGATTGCTCACTCCTCTTCGTTCCTCCACGGCTAGGCTGTCGTAGTCGTACCATCGACCGCTCTCTTTCTCTTCCATCAAATCATGAGAAAGAGAGCTCTCTTCTTTTTCTTTTGTATTTCAAGGACTCAAATAGTTTAATGTGAACATATAAGCTAATTTTTCTACATATTTTGGATTTTATTTGTGGTTGTTACTGATTGATGCTTGAATAGATTAGTATGATTGAGGAGACCCACTAATATTTTGAGGGGGAAGGTTAGAAAGGGATTAGGACATGAAAAAACGGAGAAGAAAAAGAAACAAGATTTGTTTGTTTCATTTTTGTCATGAAAATCCCTTTTTTTCCCTACTGGATATGCTATTCAATGTGTATTTAGTTTAATCTTATTATAGAATCTTCTAAAATTTTCAAATTAATTTTAAGTTTTCTACTCATAATATTTTCATTTTAATAAAATTTTCAGTTGGTTACCTTATCATGATTTCCCAACCATAAATGAAAAAGAAAAAAGAAAAAAGAAGGAAGAACAAGAACTGGAAAAGAAGAAACAAGGAAGAAGAAAAGGTGTGGTTGAATACTTGAATTAAGAGAGAGAGAGGTGGGACCCATAAGGTGGTTGGATAGTTGGGTCAAAGAAATGGGCATGGATCTTTTAAAATTTTGGTTGATATTTTATCTAGTTGGAAAATTAATTGAGCGGTCCCATTGCCACGTTGGAGATCTGGTACGCTAGGGGCGATTTTATCTACTTTGTTAACGGTAGGGACATATTTATACGGAAAGTAGAACGAGGTATAATGGTAGGGACATATTTAGACGGAAAGTAGAACGAGGTATAAACGTGAACAATTTACCAAAGTAGAGGTACAAAACTGGTCGTATAATAGAGTTGAAAAATAAAGTTGATCCAAACTCGGGTGTTGAGTTGAGGAAAGAATGATTAATCCTAGTTCTTTTAATCTCCAATGCTCCTCCAATCTTCTGTAGGTCAAAAGTCCCTTCAAAAACGTATTTTTGGTGTATTTATATTATGTAGGAACAGATTCGAACTGAACTACCCTTTTCAAGCCGAAACGGGAAAGTACTCTGACAAAAATGCACATGCAATCATACTTGCGCCCCGCAGCGTGGTAGTGCAATTTTCTCAGAATAAATTTTTTTCTCGCCTTTTGATATCCATACTTGGTCCTCGACCCCAAAGGTGATCCTGACTTAATTTCTTGAGCTTAACTCAGACTTCAAAGCTCAATTCATCCATTTTAGCTCCAAACTTGCTTCTCAACTCGAAATAACATTATACATAGCATAACATATGTAATAAGTACAACGTACTAACAACTAGGCCCAAATACAATCAAAGTCTAGTAATTAAAATGCAAAATATAACTAAAAACGTGAGTTCCTAGCCTACTATCAACACTCACACTTACACTATTCCTCGTCCTCGAGCAATCAAACTACACTTCACATAGAGATGACATTTTCATCAATTAACATCTCTAACACATCATGCCAAGAATACTTAAAGTATACTAAGCACCATGCCACAACATCCTAACCTCACGACTCTAAGCACCATGCCACAACATCCTAACCTCACGACTCTACTCAAAAGCAACAATTTTTCATGACCTACTAACTTACTTTAACAAAGAAGCCAAAGACATCATCTTTCCCTTGCAAATCATATGCCCTTACAAAAAAAATAGAGAGTGGTTTCACACACAATAAAATTCAAGGAAAAATAGGAACTCAATATGGAAAGAATTCACTCACTCTCAGAATTAAGATTCATGTGCCACATAAGACATATCATAGGCTTGCCCGTAGTGTAATACTATGCTAATTTGAGCTCATTTGGTCAAGATCAAGTAGGATTTTATTTGGTTGTAATGTAGGGTACGAGACAGGTAGGATACAATTTTAATAATAGTGACTACACCCCCCAACCTTCACAAAAGAGCACCAAGCTCCCAATTTCTCTAAGGAGAAACAAGACGAGAACTACCATTAGCAAAGAATCAATTTTTCTTATCTTTTGATACATACACAATCTTTTTTTTTTCTTTTCGAAGTTCTACTTTTTTCCTTTTTCTCAAATAAATTCATTTTTTTTCAATTCCCTACAAGTGGATCTCACAATTTTTTTTAAAAATAGTGCACCTTTCTCCTTTTCTATAGTTTCACTTAAAAACTCAACCAAACCTCCACTTAACTTTTAACAAGCTCATAACAATTTCAAGTGCTTAAGAGAGGTAAAAGGTTAACCGATAGTTAATTTAAACAAAGGGGTCAAACTTGTAGTGTGATTGCCAAATAGATAGATTATAGGCTCAAAAGGGATAACTATGATACACATTAATTAAGTAGGTCAAAGGCATATATCTGGCTCAACAAAGAAATACCTCTATCACTTCCTAAACCGAAAAAAGACTGCTATTTCGCTTTGAAAACACACTGGGAAAGTTCTATATATCAACTGACATACACAGAATATCAACAACCACCTCACACACACATTGGCATATAGTTAGGACCGGATTTATCCCAACTCTCTAGTTAAAGAAGTTAAGCAAAGTCAAAATCACATTTTAAGGCACTACAATACATGAGTCAAGAGATGAGCCTAGGCGTCACACTAAGGCTCTCACCGCTCTCAGGGCACAACAAAGTCAAGAAAAATTACTGCTAACTAGCACACAACATAAAATTCTTTATTCCTATAAAAAATAAAAACTATCTACACCTGGTTCAAGTAAAACTCTTGGAAAAGAACTGCGGCGCAACGAAAAACCAAGGGGGAATTATTAAATTATCTAAGAAAATAAAAATAATAAAAATAAAATAAAAGACATATTTTTGAATTTTTTTTTTGCTGACTTTATTTCCTTAAGAAATGGTCGAGTATATCCATCGTCGGGAAAAATTTAATTTTTTTTTAAAAGAATGATGGAAAAAACACATATATAAGAAAAAAAGAATGACTGAAAAAACATAATTATAAGGAAAAAAACATATATACATATTTACATCTCACACCACACTTTAAATGTGGCATGTCCTTATGACACACAAGAAAAAGTAAGAGGTAAAGAAAACTCCCCTGAATTTTTTTCTTTTTCGAGAACTTATGAACTCCACTCATAATTATGAATTCATTCCAAATTTTTGCTCCTTGGGATTATTTATGGAGCTCATAAGGCCAAAATCATATGAAAATATCTGCAAGACCCACTCTTTTCTTTCTTTCTTGGCCTCTTTTTGAGCGATCAATTGTTCTTGTAGGATCATCCTCAACTTGTTACTGCATTCTTTTACATGATCAATCCATGCATTTTCGCGCAAATCTCCAAAAATAAAATCCACATGATTAAGGTTAGAATAAGAAAACAAATAAGAAGTATCATGTGAATATTTCTCTGTATGTCCACGACCAATTCTTTCTCATTCCCTTCTACTAAAGGTTGTAAATGTGGAAAGATGGATGGGGGTTTGTACTCTTCTTTTATTTCTTCACAATCAACCAAATTCTCATCTTCTGTCATCTCAATTGAATCAGAGTGTTCTTGCAGAGTGGCAAGTTCTCTCTGTGGATGCTCATCCTCTTGGTTAGGCTTATTCTGATAGGGTATCTCCTCCATATATTCACCATCACAATGCAATGAGCTTTCTGAAAGTATACTTACTATTTGACTAACTTGCACTGTTAAGTTCTCAATAACTTCATCATTTTGCATAAATGTCTCTTCAACATTATTCATGAACTTATACATAAGCTCTTCTAAACTATCATTCTCCTTTTGAGGTGGTTGTCTCACTTCGCTTTTGTTCCAGTCATAATCAGAGTCTTCGTTCTACCCAGAGTTAAGATTCTGGCCATATAAAACCTCATAAATATAATGACTAGAAATTGAGTGAGACTTTTCAAAGGATGAATCTTAGGAAGAATACTTACCTGCTTGACAGTCAACCCATAAGAAATTTCTCCTACATTTAAAACAAATAGCAGACTTGTGATAATGTTCAGCTGCTAACTCTGCACCTATTTTCTTAGGCTGGTTGTACTCTATCTTCAACAAGAATTAGAGTTCAATATCAAGAATAATTCTTCAAGTTTTCTTCCTAACACTTGTCAGGTACTACAAAAGAACTCTTGAAAAGAAGTAACTAATAGAAAAAAAGAAAAAAGAAAAAAGAAAAAAGAAAAAAAAACTAATTCCCGAATTAACACCAAAAATTATTTTGAAGACTATTAGTTACCAATTCCCCGAAACGATGCAAAAATTTGACGAGCGCAAAACACAACACGAAATCAATACTCGCTAGCTAAAGATAGTACAGTTTAATACAGGGATTAGTATTAAATAATAGTAAAAACTTTCTAGCTTAAACGCTATTCACGATGATTAACACTTTGATTTGAATGTCAGGGATAACAAAAACTGAGCAACATAGAAATATCAGTGGGATAAATAAGGGCCGTGACATAATAGGTGCAAGATATCTATTCGGGATCTAACTCTAGTTCAACTCACTTTAATGTTCTAATGATTATCATAAATTCACTCGATGATTAATTCAATCATATAGCCAAGACTCCTCTCTCGATTAAATCTAAACTCCACGAGGTTAACTAATATAAAGCTCTGTAAAAGTATGCAAGAATACGTTAATGCACTAGTCTTTAGGAAAACGTCTCTCGAATACTCTCCTAACATGATTTAATCAACGATTCGACAAAATCTTTCGATTACTCAAAAGAATCACCGACTTAGACCAAACAAGATAATCACCCAAATTATTACTCTTTCGATTAAATAATTCGCTGAACAAAACTGCAACCAATTCAAAGCTCCATTAATGAATTCATGCAAAGAATTAGAGTTAAAATCCATAAATATTAATCAAAATACCATATCCTTAAAACCCTAAAGTAAACTACTCCATAATCATAAAGAAAGTCATAAAAAATAAAGCTGATCCAAACTCGGGTGTTGAGTTGAGGAAAGAATGATGAATCCTTGTGCTTTGAATCTCCGATGCTCCTCCAATCTTCTGTAGGTCAAAAGTCCATTCAAAAACATATTTTTGGTGTATCTATAACTATGCAGGAACGTGTCCCGGCAGAACTACCCTTTCCAAGCCGAAACGAAAAAGTACTTTGACAAAAATGCACATGCGCGACGCAGGATGCGGCGCCCCATGTGCTGCGCCAGTGGAAAACTTTAGAGGGTTGATTCTTACACTCTGCAGAAAGCTTGCACTACCACCTTGTGCCCACGACATGGTAGTGCAATTATCGCAAATGTTTTCTCCCTTTTAGATATCCAGACTTGGTGCTCGACTCCCGAACGTGATCCCAACTTAATTTTTTGGGCTTATATTCAGACTTTAAAGCTCTAAATCATCCATTTTAGCTCCAATCTTGATTCTCAACTCAAAATTACTTCCTACATAGCATTACACACGTAATAAGTATAAAGTACTAGCATTTAGACTCAAATATAATCAAAGTATAGTAATTAGAGTGCAAAATATAATTAAAAATATGAGTTCCTAGCCTACCATCAAAAGAATAACCAGAAGAAAGGAGCAGAGTTAGGGCTTTTGAGAATTAAAGATAAGTATAAATGATAGCAAAATAAAAGACTTGGTCAAGCTTAAAAAGCTTTACAACCAAACTTTGGGAATGTCTGACTTGTTGCTTTTGACTTATTTTGGCTTAAAAACATCCAGATTAAAAGTACTTTTGGTGTTTGTCAAACACCATAACAAACTAAAAAGTATTTTTAAGCTGATTTCTACCAATTTTTAGGCCAATCTAAACGGGCTCTTTTGGATGTTTGCCAAATGCGTAGATAAGTCTAAAGGTGCTTGTGAATCAGTTTGACTAGCTTATAAGCTCAGCCAAATACCCTCTACGAATAAGGGGAGAGATTACTCAATTAAGCACATAATTTTTTGGTTATTTTTTCTATGTAACTTTTGCAGCAATTTGGGTTCCATAAAGTCTTATTGGAGTTTTGTGATTATCATGTTTGCAAAGAGTACCTTATCGTAGCATTGCACGAGACTTTTTATAGTTGTAGTTGCAAAGATTCTCTACTCTGCTTTATGATGCGATTCATTTTATTATCTTGAAAAGGTTCCTTATTTGGAAGATGATGAAGTGGTCGGCTTTGATGAGGAAGCAAAATAGTGATCAAACGACTTGTTAAAGGATCAACGGAAGTAGATATTATCCCAGTGGTGGGCATGCCGGGCCTTGGAAAAACCACACTCGCGAGAAAAATCTACAATGATCCTCGGCTTTCATATGTTTTTTTCAGTGTCCTTTGGGTTTACGTCGGACAGAATGACAAACTAAAGGAAGTCTATCTCAGCATTCTCAAATTGTTCACAAACGCATTGATGAATATCAAAATAAGGAGATAGATGAATTAATTCGGGATATATGTGGTTTTATAGCAAAAGGAGGTAAATGCCTCATCGTCTTGGATGACATTTGGGAGCCACAAGTTGTGGCTGATGTGAAAAAAGTTTTCCCAAAAAACAACAAAGGCCACTGAATCATGATGACAACTCGCCAACGAGATGTGACTCTTTTTTCCAATACAGATCCTCATCAATAGAAATTTCTAGAGCCGGAAGAAAGTTTCCGGTTGTTGGAAATGAGAGTTTGTGGTAAAGGAAATTGTCCTAAAGAGTTGGTTGATGTTGGAAAAAGCATTGCAGGAAAATGTAGCGGAGTACCACTAGTAGTAGTGGTAATTGCAGGAGCATTAAGAGGTCGTCCGAACATAAATGATTGGATAAGAATTAACAGAAATGTGCTTCTGCATCTTTATAATGCCGATAACCACGAGAACTGCTTGAAACTAGTAGAGCTAAGTTATGATCGTTTGCCCCAAGAAATGAAAACGTGTTTCTTGTATTGTGGTGTCTTTCCTCGAGGCTTCGATATTCCTTCTTGGAAATTGATTCGCTTGTGGATAGCGGAGGGGTTAATAAAGCCTCAACAGAACTACACTCTTGAGGAGATAGCTGAGTATTACATGAGCGATCTTGTTAATAGAAATTTAGTGATAGTGCAGCAAAAGATGTCTGATGGTCAAATAAACACATGTCGTCTTCACGACATGTTGCATCAGTTTTGCAGAACAGAGGGTAGTAACAAATGGCTTTTTCAAGAAATATGTCCAGCACCCGACCAAGCTGCTGCTATTACTCCTATACAAGACCAAGATACTTGTCGTCGATTGTGTGTTCAATCCTCCAAAATTCTGAAGGACTTTCTCGATGGAAAACCTGTTGCGGAACATGTCAGATCATTCTATTGTTTTTCCTCAAAACAAGAACAAATAGAGTTGCCTCCTAATGAAGTCAAACTCATCCACAAAGCGTTTCCACTTATCAGGGTCTTGGACGTTGAACCACTCAACTTCCTTTTCTCCAAGGATTTTAACTTGTTATTTCATTTGAGGTATCTTGCCATCTCAGGTGACTTCAAGGCCCTTCCTCCTACCTTTGGTAAATTCTGGAATTTACAGACTCTTATACTTAATACAAGTACATCAGAGCCCATCCTTGAAGTAAAAGCAGACATATGGAACATGTTAAAGTTGAGGCATCTTCACACTAACATACCTGCAAAATTGCCATCCCCTACTGCCACGACGTCAGGTAAACCTTCTTGTCTACAAACTCTTTCCACGGTTTCACCAGAAAGTTGCAAGAAAGACGTGCTTGCCAACGCGTGTAATCTCAGAAAATTGAGCATTCGAGGACAAATGGCGGCTCTTTTTGCAACTAAGGGTGGAATCAACAATCTTGAAGAGCTAAAGAGTGGAACATTTGAAGCTCTTGAATGATGTTCTTTACATGAATAAACCGCTTCACATCCCTCCAGCATTCTTCAGACTTGTACGTACAGTGAGGAAGTTAACTTTGGCAAACACAAAGTTTGCTTGGAGTGAGGCGGATAAGTTGGCACAATTGGAACCCCTTCAGGTCCTGAAATTGAAAGAAAATGCATTCACAGGTGAGTCTTGGAAGCAGGAAATAAGAGGTTTTAGCCGACTCCAGGTCTTGTGGATTGAGAGAGCAGAATTAGAATCTTGGGAGGCTTCAAATCTTAACTTCCCCATACTCGGGCAGCTTGTTCTAGTCTCCTGTGATAAGCTCAATGGTGTGCCACTTGGGTTGGCTGATATACCTAACTTTCACGAGATGAGACTGGACAATACAAGCAAAGCTGCAGTCAAATCTGCAAAAGATATACAGAAGAGCAAGACATCTAAAGGCGTGAAATTCAATCTCAACATATTCCCTCCTGAAACTGAATCCAAGGCCACATTGTGAAATTGAAATTCATTTGTATTATAGTCTTCATTTGATTTAGTGGCTGGCTTCTTTCAAAACTTATCTGCAACAGTTTTCCTCCTTTCTGCAGCAGAGAATTTGGACATTGACCTTGTTGGGAGCCTGAAGTCATGGTTATGGTGTCACCCCATTTCATGTTTTCTGCAGTCCGGTCATCTGATCTGATATGATTGTTCCAATAAAAAAACTGTTTGCTTTTGTTGATTTTGAAATAAGTCCCCACGTGGTTTTGGAGATATGTTTAAATAAATGCACTCCAACTCTCGGCTGAAGTGTTTTCTTTCTCAGTTGTAAAAGTACTGTGCGCGTGTTTCCTATTCTGTTTTAGCTGTATTTGTTTTGTTTCATTCTTGTAAAACTATTGCTGCTATCATCTATCATTGTTTCGTTGAAAGACAATGACAAATAAAGTGTTGTATGTTTTATTCCCTACTTGGAATCTTCAGATGAAATCTAGTTATGTTTTAATTGGAAGCTTTAAAGTTGAAATTATGATTCTATAGGTAGTCAAAATGAGTTTAACTAAAACTAGTTTTTTATACTAGTAGTATTATATAACCTAAAGAAAACTACTGGTAATGTTCACAATTAAGGTGGGCTAGTTCTCGGCACGTGCGTTGCACGTATATGCAGAATCATGTGTTATACGATTTGAATGAAAAATAATATCAATAATATAAAAAAAAGTCTTGAGTAAAACTATACATGAAAAAATAAAGAATATGTTTTTGTTAATGATCAATGTGAGTTGTATTATGACTTATTTGTCTAGGTCAACATGATAGGAGATCGTTTGAACCTACGAAACAATAACACACTCAGTGTAAACTCATAGATGGGGTCTGACGAGGGTATAATTTACGCAGACCTTACCTCTACCTTGAAGAAGGCAGAGAGACAATTTCTGGTCTGAACCTAAGGAGATGAACAATAATGATTTAGTTAGATATATATGATTTGTTTTACTTATTTTTACTTATCTTTCTATTTTGTATAATGGAGTCTCAAAAACCATTCTAAAGCCTATCCTCTAGACAGTTAGAGTTTCCCAGACTTATCTCGCCGACGAAATCCTATTATTTGTCCTACATCCTATGAACCCTAAGCAGACCAAGCTTCTTTAGCGTACCGATCCTACTTATTCAAGAGAACCAATGCTAGCTACAATGGTATTTATTCTCCTTTCGAGGGAGATCCTTTTTATAAGTTGTTCATCTATGAATTAGTGATCAAATTGTGAAAAGTGGAAGAAAATGTGAATTTTTTCCTTTAAAATGACTTGGGTTGACTACTGTCAATATTTTGTATAAACGGACCCGGATTAGTATTTTGGTGGGTTCGTATCGTGATCTAGGACTTGGGAATATGTTCGAAGTTTCATTTGGAAGTCCCTAACTTGTTTTGACTCATTTTACCAAAATCTAGCATTTTTGAAAGTTGAAAATTACTAAGTTTGGCCAAAAGTTGACTTCTTAGCTAACGAGTTCGGATTTTGATGTAAAAACTTGAAATATATCCGTATTGCTATTTGAAACTTGTCTATAATATTTGTATTAATTCAAAATTTATTTGACATGATTCGGACACTTAAACGTGACTAGTGTTCTTGAGTTTCACTTCAAAAGTTCATTTGTTTTGAGGACTGATTTGAAGATTTAGATATTATTTTGGTGATTTAATTGCGCGAGCAAGAGCGTATAATGCTATTACACTTGCGTGCATATTTGGTTTGGAGCCTGAGGGGATCGGGTGAGTTTCGGATAAACTAAGGGTTGATTTTGGACTTTGGAGATAGTTGATGCCTTCTCTGTTGCTGGTGTGGTCTGCAGATCTCGCATTTGCAAGATCTGGCTCGCAATAGCGAACCTCATTTTTGCGAACAAGTATTCACATTTGCGAGCATGGGCTGGACTGGGTAGCCTTGCATTTGCAAGGAAAATATTCGCATTTGCGAATGAACAGTGGCCGCTTTTGCAAAACCAGAGTCGCATTTGCGAATCAGTGTGTTCCTGGGTTCCAGGATTGGTCCGCCATTTTATGAAGGTTGGGAGTTTGCATTTGCGAACTTAATGTCGTATTTGCGACCTCTGCAACTCTGAGACAGGGATCACGTTTGCGACCCTTGTCTCGCATTTGCGATGCTCGCAATTGCGAACAAGACATCATAATTGTGACATCTGCAGCTGGGTAAAAGAGGGGGAAAATGCGACTTAGCTCATTTCTCACAATTTCTCAACCCTAAACACCCAAGAGGCGATTTCCAAGAGACTTTTCTTCTTAAATTCATTGGTAAGTGACTTTAATCCATTTATTTTTAATTATCCATTACATTTCATGAGATTTCAAATCAAATTTAGGATTTCCATGGTAGAAATTAGGGATTTGGGTAGAATTGAAGATTTTTGTAAATTGAGATTTAGACCTCGAATTGGGGTCGAATTTCGAAACAAATCACATAACCGGGCTCGGAGGTGAATAGGTAATCGAGTTTTGGTTAGAATCTCTATTTTGACCAAGTAGTCCCGATGTTGATTTTTTCAAAAAATAATCTACATTGAACCTCTTTCGTTTGTGGGTAGTTTCTAATGCTTATTTTGAATAATTTGGTCAATAGTTTGCTATATTTGGAGGCTTATTCAAAAGACGAGGCCGTGGTTGATTGATCGTTTGAGTTGCAGAGTGAGGTAAGTGTAGGGTCTAACCTCGATTTGAGGGAATTAATATCCTTGAACTTCATGTTATGTGCATTATGTGTGAAACGACGTATATGCAAGGTGACGAGTATATATGCACCATCGTGTTACTTGCCTCCATGCTTTCGTTACTTTATTGTATATCTTGTTACACGTCTTAATTGCTACATGCTTATTTGACTTCCATGCCATAATTGTTAATTGTCATTTTGCTATACTTGTATTAAATTGTCTGTCTTTTCCATAATTCAATGCTTAATTGCTACTTGTCTCTAATTGCCTTTTCTTGCATATCTAAATTGTCCTTTGTCTTGCTTGTCTTATAATTTCATAACATATGTTGCCTTCAATTATGTAGTTTCATTTGTATGAGTCGTTAAAGGAATAGATATCATGAAGTTGGTAAAGTTGAGACATCTGAGTTATTTGATATTCTTTAATTATCATGTCATTCTCCATTATTTGTAGTATTCTAGAAGCTCATGTATTTGTGACACAAATTTCGGAATTTGTGTTTGGATTACCTCACTTATTAGCTTATTGCCTTATTTCAGACTATTCAGTTTCATTACTATCATTTAATTTGGAAATTTTTAAAAATGGTTTATAGAAATAGCTACCATTGGCTTGCCTAGCAAGTGAAATGTTAGGCGTCATCACAGTCTCGAGAGTGGGAATTTCGGGTTTTAACAAGTTGGTATCAGAGCACTAGGTTTCCTAGGTCTCACGAGTCATGAGTAGGTTTAGTAGAGTCTGGAGGATCGGTACAGAGAAGTCTGTACTTATCTTCTAGCGGCTATGGAGTTTTAGGAAAAATCTCACTTCTTTCTTTATCTATTGTGCGATTTCATTCTATCATTGATGATTGTACCATTCTATGCTTTCCCTCGCAGATGGAGAGAACACACACAATATCACCAGTCAGATAGGAGCCATAGCCCCCTGTGGCAGCTATCAACAAGGGTAAAGGTCGAGGCTGAGGTCTAGCTAGAGGCCGAGGCTAAGGTAGAGCTCAACCTAGAGCTCGAGAAACAACACCTAGAGTGGAGCTTCAGATTGATCATGAGGAGGAGGCCCTAGCTCTGATCGTACCCATTGGACCAGCTCAGGCCCCGTAGAGGTTTATAGCCACTTCAGTGCTTCAGGACGCTCTAGTCCGCTTGGTGGGACTTATGGACAGTGTAGCGCAGACCAACGCATTGGTGGATCCAACCGTCTCTCATGCTGGGGGTAGAGCAAAAACTCCCACTATTCACACCTCGGAGTAGGTGGCTCCCCTATATCAGACTTCAGCAACCAAGCTAGTTGGGGTAGTTCAGTTGGTTGTTGCGACACAAGCTAGGGATAGGCTCACTATGTCTTTTGAGGCCTTGTTGAGGCTGGATAAGTTTACCAAGCTCTTTCCTATTCATTTCAGTGGTGCACCTTCTGAAGACTCACAAGATAACCTGGACTGTTTCCATGAGGTGTTGCGTAACATGGGAATAGTTGAGACCAATGGGGTTGACTTTGCAGTGTTCCATATGACCGATTCTGCCAAGCGATGATGGAGAGATTATATGCTGACCAGACCAGCTGGTTCACCTGCACTTACCTGAGATCAATTTTCACAGCTATTTCTAGAAAAGTTCATTCCTTTCACTCTGAAAGAGGATTACCGTTGGCAGTTTGAGCGTTTTTAGCATGGTAGCATTACCGTCACCCAGTATGAGACTAGATTCATTGATGATTGGGGAGGGAGAGAGTGAGGAGATTCATTGATGGACTCACCTTCAATATCAGTCTACATATGGCCGAGGAGACTAGGGTCGATATCTCCTTCCAGATGACTATAGATATTGCTAGACAAATCGAGATGGTTCGTGGTTAGGAGAGGGGGTCAGTGTCTGATAAGAGGCCTTGTCATTTTAGTGGTTTTAGTGGTGCCTCATCTTAAGGAAGGGGTTCTTTTTGGTAGAGGCCATCCTCCTAGGCTGATTCACTCGTTTGTTCAGGTATCCCACATAACTTTGAGTGGTCGTGGTTCTTATGGGTCTAGCCCAGAGCAACCAGCATTCAGTGCACATTTAGCTCCGATCAGTGTACCACTAAAACCACCAGGGTCAGTCTTCGCTTCAGTAGCTGAGAGGGAGATTTGAGTGTGGGGGCATAGGTCACATCAGGAGGTATTTCCCTAGATTATCGAGCAACAAATCTCAGCGGGGTTCTCGTGCCATCATACCGGCACCGATTTATCCATCGCTCACACAACCAACTAGAGGCGGAGGTCAGATCGTTAGAGGTGGAGGTCAGGCCATTAGAAGTGGAGGCCAGCCAGCTAGGGGTTGCTCAAGCGGCTAAGGTCAGAGTGGTGGGTCCCAACCCCATTTTTATGCATTCCCAGCTAGACCTGAGGTAGAGTCATCTGACACCATCATCACAAGTATTGTTCCAGTTTACCATAAAGATGCATTAGTTCTATTTGATCCGGGCTCTACTTATTACTATGTGTCATCCTATTTTGCTTCATATCTATTGTGCCTCGTGATTCTTTGAGTGCTTCTATATATGTGTCCACGCCTGTGGGAGATTCTATTGTTGTAGATTGTGTTTATAGCTCGTGTGTGGTTTCTATCAGAAACCTAGAGACTAGTGTAGATCTCCTACTTCTTGATATGGTGGACTTTGGTATTTTTAGGTATGGATTGGTTGTCACCTTATCATGCCATATTGGACTGTCACACTAAGACGGTGACCTTAGCCATGCCGAGATTGCCCTGATTAGAGTGGGAGGGGACTTCTGGCCATTATACTAGCAAGGTTATTTCTTATGTGAAGGCTCGACATATGGTTGAGAAGGGGTGTCTAGCATATTTGGGGCTATATTCGTGATTCTAGTGTGGAAGTTACTTCTATGGATTCAGTAACTGTTGTGCATGAGTTTTCCAAAGGTGTTTCCCGTAGATCTGCCGGGATGCCACATGGCAGGGATATTCATTTTTGTATTGAACTGGCTCCGGGCACTCAACCCATTTTATATTCCACCATACAATATGGCACCACCTGAGTTGAAGGAACTGAAGGAGCAGTTGCAGGATTTGCTTGATAAGGGATTCATTAGACCTAAGGTCTCGCCTTGGGGTGCGCCCGTGTTGTTCGTGAAGAAGAATGATGGTTCGATGAGGATGTGTATAGACTATTAGCAGTTGAACAAAATGACTATCAAGAACAAGTACCCGTTGTCGAGGATTGATGACTTACTTGATCAGATTTAGGGTGACAAAGTGTTTTCGAAGATTGATTTGAGGTCTGACTACATCATTTGAAGATTAGGGCATTAGATGTCCCTAAGACAGATTTTCGTACTCGGTATGGGCATTATGAGCTCCCAGTGATGTCATTTGGCGTGAAAAATGTCCCAACCGCATTCATAGACTTGATTATTTTAGCCCTATTTGGATTCTTTTGTGATCGTATTCATTGATGATGTCTTGATCTACCCCCGCAGTCGAGAGGAGCATGAGCAGCATCTTCGAGTTGTGCTTCAGACTCTGAGAGATAGTCAGTTATATGCCAAGTTTTCAAAGTGTGAGTTTTGGTTGGACTCAATCACCTTTTTGGGATATGTTGTATCTTCAGACGTTATTAAAGTGGATCCGAAGAAGATTGAGGCAGTTCAGAACTATCCTAAACCTACTTTAGCTACAGAGATTCAGAGCTTCCTGGGTTTGGCAGGTTATTATCGCTGGTTCATGGAAGGGTTTTCATCCATAATAGCTCCCTTGACTAGATTGACCCAGAAGGGTGCTCCATTCATGTGGTCGGATGAGTGTGAGTTGATATTTCAGAAGCTCAAGACTGCCTTGACTACAACTTCAGTGTTCGTATTACCCACAGGTTCAGGATCATATTTGGTGTATTGTGATGCATCATGTGTTGTGCTCGATACAGTGTTGATGCATGATGGTGAGAAGAATTACCCTGTTCATGACTTGGAGTTGGCAGCCACTATTCATACATTGAAGATTTTGAGGCATTACCTCTACGACGTGTCATGTGAGGTGTTCACGGATCATTGGAGTCTTTAGTATTTTTTCAAGCTAAAGGATCTCAATTTGAGGTAGCGGAGGTGGTTGGAGCTGCTAAAAGACTATGATATCACCATTTTGTATCATCCCCGGAAGGCTAATGTGGTGGCCGATGCCTTGAGTAGAAACGCCATGAGTATGGGTAGCCTTACGTATATTCAAGTTGGTGAGAGGCTGCTAGCATCAGATGTTCAAGCTTTGGCCAATCAACTCGTGACATGTTTTGGAGCCCATTCGTGTTCTAGATTACACGGTCTTTCAGTTTTCTTTACATGAGCGCATTAGAGAGCGTCAGTATGACGAACCCTATTTTCTTGTCCTTAAGGACACGGTGCAGCATGCTGATGCCAAGCATGTTACCATTGGAGTTGATGGGGTTTTGCGGATGGAAGTTCGGATTTGTGTGCCCAATGTAGATGGACTTTGTGAGTTGATCCTTGAGGAGGCCCACAATTCACAGTATTCCTTTCCTCCAGGTGCCGTCAAGATGTACCAGGATTTGGGGCAACACAATTGGTGGATAAGGATGAAGAATGATATAGTTGCATATGTAGCTTTATGTTTGAACTTTCAACAGGTAAAGTACGAGAACCAGAGGCCTGGTGGTTTGCTTCAGAGGCTTGAGATTCCTGAGTGGAAGTGGGATTGTATTACCATGGATTTTGTTATTGGGCTCCCATAGACTCAGAAGAAATTTAACACGATATGGGTGATTGTGGACATGTTGACCAAATAGGTACATTTCATTCCAGTAGAAGTTACCTATTCTTCAGAGCAGTTGACTGAGATCTATATCTGCAAGATTGTCCGTCTGTATGATGTGCTAGTGTCCATCATTTCTGATCTGGGCACGCAATTCACATCACACTTTTGGAGGGCCGTGCAGCGTGAGTTAGGCACATGGGTTGAGTTGAGTACCACATTTCACCCAGACGGACGAACTATCCGGGCGCACCATTCAGATATTGGAGGATATGTTTCGCGCTTGCGTTATATGAATTTAAGATGTTCTTGGGATCAGTTCTTGTTGTTTGTGGTGTTTTCCCACAACAACAACTACCAATCGATTATTCAGATGTCTCCCTATGAAACACTATATGGGAGGTGGCGTCGTTCGCCAATTGGTTGGTTTGAGACGAGAGAGGCTCCATTTTTAGGTACCAATTTGGTTTAGGATTCCTTGGAAAAGGTTAAGATGATTCAGGATCGACTTCGGACAACTCAATCTAGGTAGAAAGGTTATGTCGATCGTAGAGTTCATGATGTTGCATTCATGCTTGGCTAGAGGGTTCTGCTTCGGGTTTCACCCATGAATGGTGTGATGAGGTTTGGAAAGAAGGGCAAGTTGAGCCCTAGGTATATTGGACCTTTTGAGATTCTTGAGAGAGTGGGTGAGGTGGCCTAAAGGCTTGTATTGCCACCTAGTTTATCAGAAATCCATCCGGTGTTCCATGTGTCCATGCTCCGGAAGTACCACGGTGATCCGTCCCATGTGTTAGATTTCAGCTCTGCCCAATTGGAGAAGAATTTTACCTATGAGGAGGACCCGCTGGCCATTCTAGCCTAGCAGGTCCGGAAGTTGAGGTCCAAGAGTTATCCTTCAGTTCGAGTGTAGTGGAAAGGTTAGCCGATTGAGGCAGCTACATAGGAGTCCGAGTCTGATATGCAGAGTAGATACCCACATCTTTTCACCATACCATGTACTTTTCTATGTATGTTCGAGGACGAATGTTTGTTTTAGAGGTGGAGAATGTGATGACCTGATAGGTCATTTTGATATTTAGCCTCTATTTTCATATTCTGAGACCTCGATTAGCTCCACTTAGCATTTCTCAATTTGCATGCGCAGTCTGTGTCTTATTCCGGAAAATCTTATGTGAAAATTTGAAGAAAATATGAATTTTTGCCTTCAAAATGTCTTCGAGTTGACTATGGTCAACATTTTGTGTAAACAGATCCGAATCAGTATTTTGACGGCCCCGATGGGTCCATATCGTGATTTTGGACTTGGGCGTATGCTTAGAGTTAAATTCGGAGGTCCCCCAACTTGTTTTGATACGTTTTGCCGAAATCTAGCATTTTTAAAAGTTGGAAATTATAAAGTTTGACCGAAAGTTGACTTTTTAGCTAACGAGTTCAGATTTTGATGTTAAAACTTGATATATTTCCGTATTGCTATTTGAAACTTGTCTACAAAATTTGGTTCAATTCGGAATTGATTTGACATGATCCGGAATCTTAAACGTGATTATAGTGTTCTTCACTTAGAAAGTTCATTTTGTTTGAGGACTGATTCGTTGATTTTGGACTTTAGAGATAATTGATGCCTTCTCTGTTCCTAGTGTGGTCTGCAGATCCTGCATTTGCGAAGTCTGGCCCTAAATTGCGAGCCTCACTTTTGCGAACAATTGTTCTCATTTGTGAGCATGGGATGGACATGGTAGCCTAGCTTTTGTGAGGAAAATGTTTGCATTTGTGAATGAATAGTGGTCGCTTTTGCGGTGACAGAATCACATTTGCGACTCAGTGTGTTTCTAGGTAACCTTCACATTTACGAAGGATTGGTCCGCATTTGCAAAGGTTGGGAGTTAGCATTTGCGAACCAAATCTCGCATTTGCGAGCTTTGAAGCTCTGAGGCAGGGTTCACATTTGCGACCCTTGTCTCACATTTTTGATGCTCGCAATTGCGAACAAATTATTTCAATTGCGACATCCACAGCTGGGTAAAAGAGGGGAAAAACGAGACTTAGCTCATTTCTCACAATTTCTCAACCCTAAACACCCTAGAGTCAGTTTTTGAAGAGACCTTTCTTCCTAAATTCATCGGTAAGTGACTTTAATCCATTTCTTTTCAATTATCCATTACATTTCAAGAGATTTCAACGTAAAATTTAGGATTTCAACAACAACAATCTAGTATAAGCCACTAGTGGGGTCTGAGGAGGGTTGAGCATACGCTGACCTTGACCCTACCTCCAAGAAGGTAGAGAGGTTGTTTCCGGTAAAACCTCGGCTCTAAAAAGATAAAATAAGGACAACAACAAGCATATCAATCGGAAAACCAGAGTAAAAATATAAAACTAACATTAAGTATGTAAGTCCCCGGAAATTCTCACTATGTAATTTAAGGTCTTATGGTGTTGAGTTAGGATAATGTGTTTAGAAGTAGTGAATTTATCTTCGCGGCGAGCTTCTTTTTGAGTGAAAGAGCACAAAGGAGTAAAGGAATATTTTTGGCTAAAGGATGTGATTCTGCGGTCTGGTTTGCGACGCATAACCAATATGTGGGCCGCATACCTACCGCAAAGTGAAGCAAAAGGTGAGCTAAGTTGAAGGACATTTTGCGGCGCATTATGCGACTGCGTATCAGGTCTGCGGTGCATTTTTCGATCACATAATAGGTCTGCGGACCGCAGACCTACCGCATACCCAACCAGAAACACCCAAGTTCTGAGCATCAATTGTGCGACCACTTTGCAGTCTGCATAATCATTATGCAGTCGCATATGCGACCGCAGATCTGAGTCGAAGGGTCCATTTTTCTATTTTTATAACCCGTCCCTATTTTAATAAATAACATTTGGGGCTTCATTTGGGGAAACATTCTGAGTGTTTTAGATAGAGGAGCGAGCAATATAGAGAGAGAAAGAGGGAACCTAGTCTTTCAATCACCCAAATCTTACTCAAGTCTTCAAGAATCAAGGAAGGGAGTTACTAGATTGTCCTCCATCCGGGTAAGTCATACTTCCAGAACTTGCATGCAAAAGGGTTAAAGTGTTCAAATATATTGTGGGGATTAGAAATAGGCCATGCATGTGACACTAAGTTGTAGTATATGGGATTAATGAACTAATGTGGGTAGTTCTTGTTAAAATTGGTTTACGGAAGAAGGAATTCCCATTGTATGACCTTGTAGTCTATTTCACATGTTGGGTGTTTGATGAAATTCCTAAGAGAGTTACACCATGGGTAATCTTTCTAGTTATTAATCGATTTTCTCTTTCTCCTTATAGATTATTATTGTTAGAGGTGTTGGTGCATTGTAGTAACTTAAGGAAAGCTCAACCTAGTATGTGGGCTAAACTTTATCTCTGGAGATTGAATTCCATAATGTTTCCGTAGGTTTAAGTGTGATCGGCCCCAAATCCCTAATCTCTAAGTCCGGGTTATCCCTTATAGATTCATAAAACTTGATTATTCCGAATGAGCCTTATATCGGAATATAGACGTTTAATGTATGGTTTGATTATTAAACGATATGGCTCTGAGTCGTAATTTAAATGAAAACTAGCATACCAATTGGGTGAGGAAAACTCGATGTACTTAATACCCCTAATTGCCTATATGTGTACTAAATGCCTTGATTGAGCGTGTTTAGTCACTGATAAACTATAAAGATACTTGAAAACGAATTAAATAAACTTGGGAAATAGAGTGTAAATAACGTATATAATTGCACCTAGCGATGCCTATGAAATGAGAATATATATATATATATATATATATATATATATATATATATATATATATGAAACAGATTACAAAACAAGCCTCGACTCAACTGTTTTAAGATGACATTTCAAACGTGCTTATGTTGTAAAAACTTTATTTGTAATATGCATTCAAATGCTTCCCGTTATGCTATGTTGTTACTTGGTGATATGTTGAAGTTATTTAATATGTGTTAAATTGCCATGGTATGTGGAAGCCTCTATATGTCCAGAATCCATGTTTTCCCTCATGTGTACTTGACATCTTGAATTGAAAGGCTTGTAGATGAAATTGATATTAATATGAAATATGTGGAAAGAACTCAAACTATGAAATGCGACCAAGTGCCAAGTGTGACATAACTATTGTGGCCACTAGTGCCGAAAGAATTGAAGTATGTGTGGGAAATATGGAATGAAATGATTGATGAAAAATTTGAATGTATTGAGTAAGACGCCCTAGCCAATCGGGACGTGATCGGACACCATGACGCACACATGGTGGTATTGTGCTATGAAATGAGCTGGGATTGAGATAGAAATTGATGTTGTGGAAAAGAATGTCTCCAAGGGAGATGACTTAGCCGGTCGGGTCATGATCGGACTCCGTGCCAAGAGCACGGTGGTATTATGAATAGTGGAATTGTGAACAGTTGTATTATGGATAGTGGTATTGTGGATTGTGGTATAACATTGCTAATGATCTCCCTACTAAAACGTGTATTACTTTCGTATTTCGAAGATTGTTATGTTTCAATTGTGCATGTAGATATTATTGACTGTGACTTGTTGTTTCTGTGGCTTTCCTTTTCTTGTATGGTTATTATATTTTGAAAGATGATTTTTAGCTTTACATACTAGTACTATTCGACAGTACTAACGTCCCTTTTACCGGGGGCGCTGCATCTTTAATGGATGCATGTGGTTCCACAATAGGCGGCAGTGATCAGTGATAGCAGTACGCTCCTTTTAATTAACTTGGTGATCCCCACTTCATTTTGGGGTCCTATGTCATTTGGATGTCATGTACTTTGTATTTTGAGATATAGCCGGAGCCTTGTTGCCAACATTTCCATATTACTCTTCAATTGTACTTAGAGGCTCCGTAGACAGGGTGTGGGTGGTGATTGATATTGGGGATTAGATTGGGAATATTGGTATTTGGTAAATATGTTCTTCTTCATATCAATAAAAAAAATTGTAATGTTTTGAATATTATGGTCGAAACTGTTAATGGAAGTTGTTAATAAAATATTTACAAGGTATGATTAATGGAGTTCATCTCCTCTTTATTCATTAAATAATTTGGGAAGAATGAAACCTAACAGGCTTGCTCAGTCGAGTTTACTCGGTTGAGCACCGGTCGCGCTCCTCGATTTTTGGGGCGTGGCAAACTTGGTATCAGAGCCTAAGGTTTTAAAGTGTCCTAGGATGTCTCAGAGTCGTGTCTAGTAGAGTCCTTCTTATCGGTATGTTGTCGACCACATCTATAAGTTGGAGGCTATTTGGACATTTAGGAATTTCACCCTTCTTTGATACTCTAGATCGTGTAGAGCTCAAGATAGGGAGCCAATTTCCATGCTATGTCTTAACCTCAAGGTGAGTAATTCATGATTTTGAAACAGTAAGGAGGGAATAACCCCCCACCATTGAATATGAGGGAGATTGCCCAAGAGTTTGTTAGGAGAATGTATAGAGCCATGGAGGGATTGGTAGAACTTATTGCTAAAGGGTGTACCCTTGTTCCTATTAGTGTCACTGCACCACCATATTATGTAGTATATCAGTATGTTACCAACGTACGTTAGGATGTGGAGTCGAGGGGCACCGATTAAGTTATTGCTCTATCAACCTAAAGTCACTCCTTAGTGCATCATCATGAACAACACAAAGATTTTACTTGTTGTATATGTACGTCCATATTGAAGAGTTCTCATAAACATGGTCTTAATAAGATGTTGAATCACAAAACACTGCACAAACCTACCTCTCGAACGAGACGTATTATTCGTGAATCCGCATTATCACAAATTCTCTCATTTACATCTTCTTATGGAATTAAAACTATAATTATGTCCTTGAATTGAGTTATCACTCTAGGATTAATACTTCCCACTGGCTTTCCCAAATTATCAACAAGGGACTATACCTGATGAATTCCTTACAAAATCTTTTTATTTAGATGGACAACATCTGCTCAGTTGTGCCTATACATGCACTGACATAAAGTTAACCCTGTGGTGTCATGTTCCATGTAAATCATCCCAGAGTTGCGATCCTTCTCGAGTCACTCTTCTTCTCACTGGTGTATATGGCTTCTATGGTTTGAGTAGTCACTCTAATCTCTTGCGAATATCATCATAAAACCTTCCCACTGTCTAGTAACATAAGAGCATACCTTAACACCTATCATATGAGTGCGTGTCAATCGAAATGGTCGCCATGTGCACAAATTCTCTCTGAAAATTTAGGTCCCCACATCTCCTTCATAGGAAAATTCTTGTATCGCTATCTTAGTATGACTCTCGTGTCCACTTGGGACATCCCATAGCAAGTAGCTCACTTTGTTCCTAGTATTGTGGTTGCCAGTGACGTGGTTTTGTATTGCAGTTGGGAGTTCATATAGCAAAAGCATGTCCATCTCATAACAAATGTTCATTTTCTCTTTACACCTCCACAACATGTGTTAATTGTGTTTCTCAGTTAGTGAATTCATTGAGCTAGTTTCCCAACACTTGTTTGATAACTATGAGAGAACGCGAACTTCTATGTGTCACTATAACACTTCCTTCCTCATAAGGACCTTAAGAGGTCCCTCCCGACAAGACTAAATACATCTTTGGGGGTTATCATAGCACAATGCTTGCTTCTTATGTTTTCATGTCTTCCATTAGAATCTGGGTACTTATCGAGTCAAAATCTATGGAAAACTCATTATGAACATCTTCAAACCTTCCATGATTATTTTATGTTGTCTCATTGGGTTCCATTGTCTTTACACACTCGACTTATAGAATCATTGACTATGTCATTGTCATGTGCGATTTGTGCGGGGAGTTTTACTATCCTTGGCATTCCACCTCCCTGGGTGGATTGGACTTTTATTTGTCTTTCTCCCCGGAGAATCATGTTAACCATTAGAAGCCATCTAACCAATACATGATTTCATCCCCATATTAAGATGGCCTAGCTATGTGGTTTCTCTCGTGAAAGGTTGAAATTAGATGCTTTCAGATTTTTGCACATATCATGAGCATATCGATTTTTAAGACAAGTCATCGTATCTTTAGTTATCTCATATAGCATCAATTATCGGGAAGGGTTAAGCTGTTTAAATTATGGTAATCTCATAAGTGTTTAACTTCCTTTTTTTCACCCTCGTGGGCTTGTGGCATAGATTCCTTGTGTCAGTTAATGTTAGGAGTGTAATTCAACTTCATGCATTTCTTCTGAAATCTCCATCACATCCATGTTGCAAGAATATTACCATTTGGAGCTAAACTGACTTTCCTTACACTCAAGGAGGTAACCGGTGTAGCATACCTGATTATTTCTCCTTACAGCTTAGTATCGTCAAGGAAAGGCATATATGAAATGGAGCAATTGTTACTATCCCTTGCATAACATGTCACCTCCCAAAAATAACTGATGATAATGCCTTCGTCCTCCCCATCATGCCTCCCGTGTATCTCATGTCTAGAAAGAGCCACTCCATTTTGATCGCAGGATCACGAACATGGTTCCCACCTTATCAATGCGTGCTAGTTACGTATATGCTTCATTGTCTAATAATTGATGTCGTCACAATGATTAACCATGTCAGCATTGTTAGTAGTAATCCTCGTGTCTCTTAGCATATAAGCTCATGAAATACTCTACTCGGCACATTAACGGACTCCTAAATAATTCTAGCCCAATCTTGAGCTCTGTTGTTCCTCATTGTATTAAATCTGTAGGGAATTGAAGGTTCGAACACCTCAAATAGGAAGCATCACCGTGTGATCACATATATTCGATATGTAATTTTATGGTCAGTTTATGATAGCACATCTTAGAGTGATTCTTGAAGGTCATAAAAGGTTTAGTGTGTGTGTTCGTGTAGAGATTTAGAGTTGAGGAGGGTGAGCGGGTTATTCTCAATATTTGTTTCCCTGAAGATGTTATGTGAATTTATAATGAAGGTGAAATAAGCGTATTTCACATTATGCCACACTATGAGTATGAAGTATTCCCATTGTCGTTCCCTATGTACCCTGTGTTTTCATGTGCCTATGTCTAGGAAGGTGGTTGGAGATACTTTGTATAATTCCCATGGAAACTACTGAGGGTGAAGTTAATGGATAGGTGGCCTATGAGGGGTATCTATTTGTCATCCTTGTTAGGTAAGTTTGGGAGTTGAGATTGTTTCCGTGAATGTGTTATGGAAAATTCTGTATGTCTAAGATGCCACCTTGGAGGCCGTAAGTTTCGTGGAAAGAAAATATCTTCTCTTGATTGTATAACAATTGGTTTTGATTTGAACGGTACATTCTAGGTGTTATAAATTAAAAATGTACAGTCCATATCTAGGTATCATTATGATAATGTAGTGCTCGTAATGATGAGATTAGTGTTATTGATATATACATTGTGGTGCTTTATCGAGTTGTCAATGTGTTATTAGGATAGTTTTGGTGGTTCTCTGGCAGGTGGATAGGCCAAGTTACAAAGGAGACGCTACCAAAATTTCTAAAAAAAAATTGGGAGTTAGTAAAAATTAGGGTCTTGAGGTAGGTGAGAAAAGAGATATATTGTGTTAAGTGGTTGGGGTGGACTCTACTTCTCATTCGAGGACGAATGATCCTAAGCGGGGGAGGATGTAAGGCCCTGGAAAATCTCGCTATGTAATTTAAGGTTTTGTGGAGTCGAATTAGGCTAAAGTGTTTAGAAGTAGTAAATTTATCTTCGCGACGAGCTTTTTTTTGAGTGAAAAAATGCACGAAGGAGTAAAGGAATATTTTTGGTTGAAGGATGTGATTCTGCGGTCTGGTTTGCGACCACATAACGAATATGTGGGCCGCATACCTACCGCAAAGTGAAGCAGAAGGTGAGCTAAGTTGAAGGCCATTGTGCGTCGCATTATGCGACCGCATAATAGGTCTACGGACCGAAGACCCTCCGCATACCAACCCCGAAATACCCCAGTTTTGAGCATCAATTGTGCGACCACTTTGCAGTACGCATAATCATTATGCGGTCACATATGCGACTGCAGATCTGAGTCGGAGTGTCCATTTTTCTATTTTTATAACTCGACCCTATTTTAATAAATAACATTTGGGGCTTCATTTGGGGCGATATTATGAGTATTTTAGATAAAGAAACGAGCAACATAGAGAGAGAAAGAGGAAACCTAGCCTTTCAATCAGCCAAATATTACTCAAGTCTTCAAGAATCAAGAAAGGTAGATAATAGATTGTCCTCAATCCGGGTAAGTCCTACTTCCAGAACTTTCATGCAAAAGGGTTAAAGAGTTCAAATATATTGTGGGGATTAGAAATAGGCCATGCACATGACACTAAGTTGTAGTATATGGGATTAATGAACTAATGTGGGTAGTTCTTGTTAAAATTGGTTTAAGGAAGAAGGAATTCCCATTGTAGGAACTTGTAGTCTATTTCACATGTTGGGTGTTTGATGAAATTCCTAAGAGAGTTACACCATGGGTAATCTTTCTAGTGATTAATCGATTTTCTCTTTCTCCTTATATATTAATATAGCTAGAGGTGTTGGTGCGTTGTAGTAACTTAAGGAAAGCTCAACCAGGTATATGGGCTAAACTTTATCTCTCGAGATTGTATTCCATAATGTTTCTGTAGTTTTAAGTGTGATCGCTCCCGAAACCCTAATCTCTACGTCCGGGTTATCCCTTATAGAGTCATAAAACTTGATTATTCAGAATGAGCCTTATATCGAAATATAGACGTTTAATGTATGGTTTTATTATTAAACAGTATGGCTCTGAGTCATTATATAAATGAAAACTAGCATACCAATTGGGTGAGGAAAACTCGATGTACTTAATACCCCTAATAGCTCGTATGTGTAGGGGTGTGCATTCGAATCGGTTTATCGATAAATCGAATCGATTATTTGTTATCGGTTTATCGATATCGATTTATCAATTTATCGATTTCATTCTGATTTCAAAAAATTTATTATCGAGTTATCGATTTTGATTTCGATTTTGTCCTCTTCAATTATCGGTTTATCGATAAACCGATAAGATATACTAAAAAGAAATTTATACCCTTATTCTATAACACCCCTTTCTTTTAGTTTTACCTTAACTTATTTATAACTAGTTTTACCCTTTAATAAGTTATTATTTCCACCTAGAAGAACCCAGACGGCCAGCCAGAACCCTTATTTCTAATTTCCTTTTCCTCCCTAATCCCTAATTCCTCTTCTGCTCTTCAAGACTTTCGACGAGGCGTCGGCCGTCGACCACACTGTGGTTCAAGCTTCAGCGCTGGCTGCGAGAATCGATTTCACTGGTTCAAGCTTCAGCACCGTCACCACAGTACCACACCACCGTATTATTTCCTCTTCAGAGTTCACTGGTTCAAGCTTCACTAAAGTTTGGGTTCCGATATCTTCAGTCTTCACTCAAATTCCTCCTTTCTCCCATAAATCTGGTAATTCTCTTTCTCCAAATGGGTTTTCTCGATTTTTTCTTACTTGCAAGTTTTTCTGAGGTAGTTCTAAGTATTTCGGTCTCCAAACGGGAAATGAAATTTGAGGTAGTTCTAAGTATTTCTGGCAGTCCGAAGAAATAAATAAGAAAAAATAGGAATATACACTATAAAGTGCAATTTCGCATCATAAATGCCATTTTTTCCTGAATTTCAGTTAAGTTTTTTAATTTTAATTTGATATGTAGATTGAAGAGCGAGGACTTCGTCTCGCCGAGGAGTGTTGACTTCGTCTTGCTTTGCTTCATTCAACTCGTTTAAGACTGTAAGTTACATTCTTCATTCATTTCACATGGCTGAAAATGATAAAATAATAAAGTGGCTAATGAAAGTAGAGGTTCCAAGTCTACTGCTGCAAATGCTCACTCGACAGTTACAAAACAAAGGAAAAAATGATCTCGGGCATGGAATTTTGTTGAAGAAAAAGTTGATGCTAAAGGAAATAATAAATTTGTATGTAGATTTTGTGGACAAGAATACTTTGAGACAAAAAGCAAAAGTACGACACAAATAAATAGTCATATCGATAAATTTCCAAGGAATCTTTATAAAGTGTAAAAAGGTCAAAAACTATTACAGTATCAAACATTATCAGGGGGGTAATAAAGATGGTCTTATTCCATGGAAATTTGATCAAGAAGAGTGTAGGATGGCTTTGTGTCGCATGGTGATTGTTGATGAACTTCCATTTAGTTTTTTTTTGAGAAGGAAGGCTATAGAAACTTTATGAAAGTGGCACAACCTTATTTTCATATTCCTTCTCGTACTACTGTTACACGAGATTGTTTAGCTCTTTTTAATGTGGAAAAAAATAAATTAATGAGGTTTCTTAAAGGAACAAGTCAAAGAGTAAGTCTTACCACTGATACATGGACTTCTATTCCAAAAATTAACTATATGTGTGATGTGTGGCTAGAATTCATAGTTTAACGCATTATGTGCCTTACATTTTATGTGCGTTGATGGTAAAAATACACCTTGTTTGAGCATAATGAAGTCTATTTAATGTGTAGGTGAATTGGAGATGGAAGCCGATCTAAATGGAGGCATAAACGTCAAAAATACGCTCAAGAGTAAAAAAGGAGTGAACCTGGCCATGCCAGGCGTTTGGGCTGTAAAGCCTGGCCTAACCAGGCGTTAGCCAGGCGTTTGGGCCCTAAGCCAGGCCTAGCCAGGCATTAGCTAGGTGTTTGGGTCCTAAGGCCAGTCCTGGCCAAGCGTTAGCCAGGCGTTTGGCCTGTAACGCCTGGTCCCTGGTCCGGTCCAATCCGAGTTTTGAAGGTTTTAAGTGTTTCCCGGTTTGAATAGAAGTCTCCTACACGTTTAGGATTTATCCCAAACATATAAATAGACCCAAAAACATAACTTTGGGGGACTTTTTCCATTAAAGACAAGAGAAGTTGTGGAATACCACTCATCAAAGCAAAACATTGATTTTTACATCCTTTATTCATTACTTTGTAGTTTAATTATGCAAGTTATTTTGGAGTTGCTTATTATGAGCATGATTAGTTAATTTCTTTAATCTAGGGTTTTGGTGGAACCCGTTGGGGGATGAACTTATTGTGATATTAATATAACTTTGATTGTTTGATTAAACTCTATTTGTTCAACTACGTTCTTGTTGTAGTTAATTGAAGGGACCTCAATTAGTTGTTCTTATTTATTATGTATCTACTTGAGAGAGAGTGCATATTTAGGTAGTTGTTTGAACAACATCACTCCCGGAGTATAGACGAAAGTCATAAGCGAGGGTTTAGAAGTTGGATTAGAAATAACGATACTTCGGGTGCAATCTAAAGTGAACTGTAATGCAATCTAGCTAGCGTAACTTGAGAGAGTGCGTCTAGTAAATTATCATAATTACTTGAGAGAGATTTATGGTAGATAGAGTGTTCATGATTGATAGAGACAACTAATCAAACTATAAGAAGTATCCGAGAAGGAAGTTCACCGACAGGGGAAACCATATCCTTAGACCTTTATTATAATTGTTTACATCATATTGTTAGTTAATCGTTAGTTTACTAATTTTGTCAGTAGAAATAGTAAAACATCACCAATTGATATTCAAAAGTCTTGAGAAAATTGATTAAGTAAAAGTTTCGTATTCTGACGGCTCGCTTGATACGTTAATTCCCTGTGGGATCGACTCTGGGCGTAGTACCCCGGATTATATTTGCAATGCCCGTTTAGTCTTTCTATAAGACATAGTTGAGCGTGATCAAATTTTGGTGCCGTTGCGTGGGAATTAACGGTGTTATCAATTGAAGTTGGAAGAAATACAAAATTCTGAAATATAGTCAATTTTCTTCAAAATTTTCATTTATACATTGAAAGTTTAATGTTTTCTAATGTGGTTGTACAGGTGCATGCCTAGAAATTCATCGAGAACTGGTGAAGTAATTGAAGCCTTATCAGACCCCGAGAAAGTTTTCAAGAACCTAAACCGGGCCCACCGGAAAAGCAAACAACAACCATCAATTGAACAACTTGAACCCGACATGGAAGATCCAAATAACAGGAACAACAATGGGGATTTTGTGGTAGACCCAATCGCTCAAATAGGGGCAGAGGCTCCTCTATATGACTGGGCACAACCCACATAAGAGAATTTGGCCACTGCGATACTAGTCCCTAAAATACAGGCCGAGTCCTTCCAGATTACAAATAATATGTTGCACTTGTTTCAGAACAAGGGACTATTCTCAGGGTCATACATCGAAGACCCCCAGCAGCATTTGAAGAACTTCCTATCAATTTGCAAAATACAGAGGCAACCAAACGTCACTCAGGAGGCAATACAACTGTTGTTGTTTCCCTTCTCAGTGAGTGGAGCTGCCCAAACTTGGCTAAACTCACTCCCAATCAATTCCATTACCACATGGGAGGAGTTAGTTAAGCAGTTTGTGAACAAGTTTCATCCACCCAACAAGACTGCACAACAAATTGATGAAATTTTGAGCTTCAGCTACAAACCAGTTGAAACATTACAGGAGACATGGGAACGATTTAAGGGAATGCTGGTTATCTGTCCACATCATGGTATTTCAGAGCAGATGTTGGGACATCGTTTTTATATGGGTCTGGATGATACTGTTAAGTTAAATGTTGATGCTTCAGCTGGTGGATCATTCTTGATCAAAACGTGGAGAGAAAGTCATATCTTACTTGCTAAAATGGCACAGAATTCAGGATGGACAACCAGGAATGCACCCATTACTCCTGTAGTTCACTCAATGCCATTCGATCCATCCAATACTATTGCAGAGAACGTGGCCACCTTGATAACACATATGAGCATACTAACTAAGAAGGTGGAGGAATCAGGGCACAAACAGCAGGTACACATCGTAGATACAACCAATGGGGGATTATGCACATCTTGCATTAGTCAACCATTTGGTAACCAGTGGAATGCAGAAAATTATCACCCTTCTTATCCAGAAAGCATGAATTATGTGTCAAATTATGAATGCCAGAGACAAGGGGGGTAGAACTGGGGTCAGCAAGTTCAACCGTATAGACCACCTCACTAACAACAGAACAATGAAAATATGGGTGTCATGAGACCACAAAGTAATGCAGCACCATATCAGAGGCCACAAGGTTATAACCATCAGAATCAACAACAAGCATACTACCCTCCTCAGCATCAACATGGGGGAAGGCAAGAAGATGGGTTCTCCAGGTTAGAAGCTATGATGCAGCAGGTTATCGGGTCAAATGCTAAGATCAGTGAAAGAGTAGATGCCCATGACTCAGCCATTAAAAACATCGAGGTGCAGCTGGGGCAGATTTCAAATGCAGTTAACAATCGTTCTCACGGAACTTTACCTGCTGATACTCAGGTGAATCCAAGGGACCAGGGCCCAAAACAACTACTGGCAGTGAGTCTCCGCAATGGCAGAGACCTGGACCTGGAACAAGAGATGAGGCAGGAAAGTAGACAGACAAATATATTGGTGCAGGTGCCTATTGAAATTGATGAATCGACTCCTTTGACCAAGGGCATAGTGAAACCAGCTAAAGGAGAATCTAATAAGCAAGGTGAAGCTGAGAAAGAACTTGAGGAAATCACAAAGCCAGCAGTTGAGGTGGTGGTGGAAAAGAAAAAAGAACAGATAACAGGAAAGAAGAGAGCACTAGCTCCATTCCCTCAAAGGCTGGCAAAATACCAGAAGGATGAGCAGTATAAGAAATTATTAGACATGCTAAAGCAGATGCAGGTAAATATCCCATTGATTGATGCATTGAAGGAAATGCCTGGCTGTGAACATCCAATTTTTTCCCCGCATGGAAATTACTCCTAAAAAATAATCAAAAACAGTTTTAATAAATTTTAGGAACTTTTCTTTATTTAGTTACATACCATGCGTGTTTAATAATTCTAAAATCATAAAATAAAATAAAAATCATAAAAAATGTTCGAATCTTGATTTCATTAGCATGTTAGATTTTAAACTTCTTTTTAGGATTTAATTTCATTGTAAATGCATCTTCTAAAAAATCAAAAATTGCATTCATAGGTTAATTAATTAATTAGTTGCACTAGTCCGTCATTATATAAAATAAATGCATAGGCTAGCCAAGAAATAGATTTAAATTAAATTTGAGTCTAAAGTGGCTAATTCTGCAAAAGTATAAAAAGAAGAGAAGGTTGTTAAGGTTAAAATTGGACTTGGGCCAGCAATCACGCCCAATTCTTTATCAAAATCCGCCCAGCCCAAAAGGAACCCGGTCCAGAACCCAAAACCCCACCTACCCGACCCGG
>MDKI01143659.1:0-14516 GCA_005239505.1 Nicotiana paniculata | reverse complement strand
GGGTGGGGGGGACAAGGAAATGGGTTGGGAAGCAGCGATCAAAAGGACGGGGGAGGGGGGCAAGCAACAAACAAGAAGGGGGGATGGAGTGGGGAACAAGAGGGAGGGTGGGTGTAGCAAACAATGAGAGAGAATAAATAAGAAAATAGGTTTCTTAGGATTTGGTTATATAATGCCAATTGTTTGGGGGTTGCCTTTGTCAAATCTAATATAAAGCTAAAAATTGTCAATTCCTCTTGTGGATCGTCACCTGGTGTCATTTTTCTAACTTTAATCCACAAGTTCTTGTATCCTAGTCCACTCAGTGACTTGTTCATAAACGATTCCCATGGAGGACTGAAACGATTTATCAGGGTAAAACGGTCTCCTGGCCACCTAAACTTGCGTCTATTTTTCATCTCGGTAAACTAACTTAGAACTTTTTCATTTGAACATTGCAACTTGACAAAAAAGCAAATATTAAATACCTCCGGTTGAGCGTGTCTCTCAATCGTCGTGACATAGCTGACATATCATATTCTTAGCCTATTTATTTGACATGTATGATTAGTGGGTTCAAACTTATTTTCACCAATTTATCTAAAATTCTACAAAATAATTCTTCTTCTTCTTCACCGGGGCAACCACCAACATCATTAATCTTCCAAAAACACCATCCTTATCAACTCTAAATTATCAAATCAATATATAAGCAAAGTCAAAAAATTTTAACTTTTTTTCACTCTCTTCCTTTTCACCTTTTTCCTTCAGTTTCATAGTCGCTCGCATCACCATGTCTGCTACCTACCTCGTCTGAATTTCTGTAAATCGTAAGAAGCTTCTCTTATTCCTTTGTGCTTAGAAAAACATTCAAATTTTGTATCGCATTCCCTTCAAACATGGATTTTGTACCCCTGTAAATGGATTTCATCCATCAGAACTTTTTCCGGTGCTAGCGAGCTTGCCGGACTGAATATGGACTTGGGCAAATTTGAAACCTTCCTTACCTAGGTCATTTGTGATATAAAGTCACTTGATTGATTCACTAGCAAGCTTGTCGTATTGATCTGACCAACCCCTGATTTGTTTCTTCAATTTCACAATTGCAGCGTCTCTATACCGGCCATCTATGTTGTCGAACTACTTGAATCTTGTAGAAAAAATGAGCTATTGATATAAATGGTTGGGAGTGATATTTGGGATTGCAAAGAAAATGGTGACGTCTAAGGTAGATTTTGAAGAAATTAACAGTGGAGAAACGGTGGAGAAGGCAGTCTGAAGTGATGAGGGTTTGGGGAAGATGGAGAGTGTGTGGGTTTCCGATTTTTTATTTATATTTTAGAATTATTCCCAATTAAATTATACTCATGCGCCTAAATAGCGTGAATTGCACACAGTATTGCCACATCGCAAATGTGGTTGCCACATAAGCATAGTCAACAGTCGAAGTGGCTTATTGATGTTAAGTAATCAAGTTGGGATGTTCAAATGGAAAAGTTCTAAGTTAATTTACCGTGACGAAAAATGGACGCAAGTTTAGGTGGCTGGGAGCCCATTTTACCTATTAATCAATATCACATCTATTAAACAGGGGCAAATACTATTTGTAATGATCAAGATCAGCGCTTTAACCTGAATCTCAGTATCACATCTTTTATGTGAAAATTCACAAAAATGTCAAGAAATATTATATTTGAATCCATAATTATAAAAGTACAATGAATTCAAAGTTGAGAACTTTATCATGTTAAAATCCTGAATCCACCTTTCTATTTCATGTCTGCTTGTAGCGGTTAGTTAAATCTAGGTCGGTTAAACCTCTCTGCAATTCTTGATGAGAATCAGAATTGATAAGAGATTGCTGTTCATGATTTCTTCTCAACAAACAGAGAGGAATAAGACATATGGCACATGTATTAACTTCTCTATGAAATTCGAAAGAAAATGAAAGCAACCCAAATGCATTTACATTGATGGACAAAAACTGCAACTAAAAAGGCATGACCTGGTTAGCAAATGTTTAGCTGGGCTAAGTATGGCGGTTAGGCAATTGAGTTGCTAAACATCAGTCAAACTAAAGGATAAAACCTTCAGTAGTGATATCCGTTAGGGTGATATTGTGACTCATGTTGATATTGTGACTCGACATCATAGTGATATATGTGACTGGTTTGTTCATATTCATAGTGAAACAAGTCCCCAGGTTGTCCAACTTCATGATGCTGGACATTATGAGATGTTTGAGACACCTGAGATGGCTCATCTTCGTCATGATGTTTCGTGTGATGAGTTGGAGATGTAGAACTAAGTTTGCTCAGCTGGGGGCTTGAGCTGTTGGGAGGTGGCTTTTTGTCGACTTTAACGTCATCCAATTCAACCTCTTCAAATGAGCGGAAAATAGGATGCAGATATGCATCAGCCAAGTATGCTTTCAAGTTGGCATGAGATTCAGAAGATCGGTCTTGCAAGTCCTTTTCCATCGCTTCCTGAAAATCATGAGAACATAGAGGCATATATTTCCATTAACATTGTTGGAGATATAATTAAATAAATAATTGTATGTTTCTCTAATAGCTTAAGCTTTTATATAAGGTGTTCACACAAATCAACATGGTATCAGGTCTCACTACCATCACTATCAAAAATAATTCGTACTTGGCCATTAAAAAAAGGAAACAGCCCCGCACATGAGCGGGCACATTAAATATATGATTAAATAAATAAAACTGTGTTCCCCATACAACTTAACTTTTTGGATAAGGTGGTCACACAATTTATCACTACTCAAATCATTGATTGTTTAAGATAAAACCATATTTAAGCAGGGATCAAGTAAAGAACAAAAAAGCTGAGGTAGGGCATCTAGCATAGGAAAAAGAAGGTAGGGCATCTCGCTTTTCTTTTCATCTAGTTATGCGATCATGAAAAATTGACTCCTGCTATACAAGAAATGTTCCCAAAGATGTATATACAACTAGCAATTGAAGCTTACCTCAAGCGGATACTTTCTGAATGCAGGTTCAAACCGACTCTTACAGTACTTATGGAATGCTAAGGTTAAAAGAGGTAACACCACAAGAAATGGAGTGGACTTTGCAGCTTTTTTTGTGCTCAATAGACCCATCAGAAGAAGTTGAGATATCACTAAGCTTGCAATAATGCGTGCATGAACATGGGGCCAAAAAGCAGCAGCACTTTCATATCGTTGGTTATACACATTGATTACCTGTATGAAACACAAACAAATAATTAGAAAACCATTGAAGGTAAAGTTGTTCATATAAAGCTATCTTCTTGAGTATGATAAAGTTCATCATACTATTTACTGAAAACGTTTATAAATTGTTAGTATATATCAGTTCCAACACTCAGTAGAACTATCATTATGACACTCAAACTACCTTTCCGATAATTTGCCACAAGAATCCTTCGGTTAGTCAAAGTTATTACCAACACAATGGAATGCTCTTTTATTCAATACAAAAGACGTCCTCCCGGCTATGGACTCTAAAAAGGCTAATAAGCAAATCGACAAGTTAAAAAGAAAAGGAATTGAAGGGCAAGGACGAACCTGATGACGGTAAACAAGATGAGCAAAGGCAAAGAAAACCAGTATGAAAGGAAGAAGGATTGGAGTAACCACAGCATAGACTATACCCAGAAGAAAGTACAGTTGAAGACTTGGAAGCGTCTCGGGAAAATCTACACTACCAGGGTCCATTGCCTTCTCCACATCCCTTTCAGTTTTCACAAGGAACATGTTCTTAAGATGAAAAATAACCAGAGGTTTCAATCTGAGAATTTCACCAGCAATACCAGCCCAGCCATCAACCATTATGTATGTGATAAAGAAAGTTGCTTTCATTGGTATTGAAACCCCTATATTTCTCGGTATCCTGCATGAAAGATTATAAAACTCAAGGAAACAGCTTTGTAGAACAGAAAGAAACTTCTGTATCAGAAAGTGTATTTACATATTTATGACTAGTACAGAAACACTTCTTTTCTCGAGCTAACAGCAACTATATACAAAAATTTTACAGAACTTTTTTTCCTTTTCTCCAGATTTGCACCCTTCAAATCTAATGACTTACTAATTAAAATGAGTATTTTAAATGGAACTCCATCTAATTTAAATTTTGAAAAAATAACGATCTACAAATTACACCAAGGGGCAGAAACCAAATGAGAAAAACAATACAGTTGATTCATGAGTTGCGCATATTATCTTTTTTAAAGGGGAAAGCATCATAAGGGTCCAGAAGGACCATATGGAATTTGACTATGCTATGATGATGTTGGCTACAAGACAAGACAAGTTCTATTACAAACTCAACATTTGTTCCACTCTGATGCAAGAATATCATCAAGGTTATTGGAGGTACAAAAAATAAGTAAATGAGAGCAAATCAAGAATTCTAAAACAATCCAAAAATGCAATGAAACATAACCCAAGTTCACCAGACTATACGTTCAACTACACAACACAAGGTCAACTAGGTAAGTTTAATAAGCATCTTTTTTTTTTTTGGTATACGGAAGTATAAGAAGCATAAAACTGAAAAACTAAAGATCAACTCCAAGAGGTTCAAAGCGTGACGTAAATAAGCATCAGTAAGCTTCAAGCAACTGGCATACAGCATACTGTAGTATAATACTTGGATGTGTCAACAGAGCTAATGCATATGACAGAAAAAATCTTCCCTCCAACAATAAGCTTAATTTGAAAACTTCAAAGATCACACAATACTTGACTTCTTCTCTTCAATACTTGATCTAATCTAGTGTCGCTCCTTCCACTCGGACCATGTGTTGATCAACATTCAAAAAAGAAGTTCTAGTTTTATGTCTCACAGTCTTAGCCATTGTGAGAACTTTATAACATAGAATCATATTTACGAGCCTTACTCAGGTAATTCCCACATCATCAAAGAATGAGGTTAGCATTAATATGTCCCACCCACTGGCATACATCTTTCATTGAGAGACCAAGCTAATCTATCATGTCTCAACAGCGAATGAACATAGTGCAGTCATCATAATTTCTGAACTATGAGAATGAGAGAGAGAGAGAGAGAGAGAGAGAGTGTACTGAGTAGCTGATTGGTGAAGGAAAGCATGAAGTTGCTGGAAAGCTGTCCCTGCTACTATGCTCCCCAGGAATACATTGACTAGCATGAAATAATAGTATTTTGCTGCTGTTCTCCTCTCGAGCACTGATAACGCCACATGTCCCTCAATCTTTGACATAAACATCAGAATGGCAGGAAGAACAAGCAAGAAGACTTTAAGAGCTAAACCAGGAAGAAAACCCTGTAGAAACGACTTGATAATCTTCCTGCAACCATTTCCAGAAATTTTGCTTCACAAGTAACTCTTTGAAAATATACAATAAATGCAGTAATTAAAATATTTCTAGTAAATAAAAACAGAAGAAACGAACTTAGTCAGGAGTCGGTGAAATATATAACAAGCACATTTGGATAAAAAAAAGCTTTTGAAGGGGAACCTATATATAATAACCGAGTCCTTTTTCTTTTTCGCTGACATACAACGTAAACTAGTAAGCATTCATACACAACAAATATAATCTATTAAATTTGCTTGCATATACATTCATCAAGCCTACTGTGTCTTTGAAATCTGAAATCTATCTGCTAAGATCAAAAGAAGCAGCAGTCAGACACCAACATCATCTTAGATGCAATTTCTTAGGGAGATTAAACCAGCTGAT
This sequence comes from Nicotiana paniculata, assembly GCA_005239505.1. Classification (NCBI taxonomy): domain Eukaryota; kingdom Viridiplantae; phylum Streptophyta; class Magnoliopsida; order Solanales; family Solanaceae; genus Nicotiana; species Nicotiana paniculata. Next base: position 8,803 of record MDKI01143659.1, on the reverse strand, counting down.
TGACTATAAGCACTAGTGAAAAACTATGATGTGTAAAGAATACTATGGTTTTACTGTTACAGAAATGCAGGATAAGGCTGCATACAATAGACCCTTGTGGTCCGGCCCTTCCCCGGACCCCGCGCATAGCGGGAGCATAGTGCATCGGGTTGCCCTTTACTGTTGCTTAGCACCTACAGATGAACTAAAGAGAAAGATATGTACGATGACAATTATTTTGAAAAGTGATATTAATGCAAAGTAAGTAATGTGTTCATGACAAGTATGGTTGCGAACTTAATCACTAGCCAATCCAGGATGTGACACTGCACACTGATATTTCCTCATTAAACCAATGTTTTGCATAATGCAAGAATGAAACAAATTACTGCAATACTAGTGCATTCCAAAGGAAAGACAATATATGCATTCTTCTTTGAAAGCAGATAAAATGTTCTTACCATTCAATTAGTGGTCTCAAAAAAGGTGCAACCTTTTCTAAACCTTCCAGATTAGCCAACGATTGCACAAAGGTAATAGGTATCATGTAAAAGAATACCAAAGCAAACACTGCCACAGAAATAAAAAGCTTGCGGAGGCTGAGAGAAAAAAAAGATATAGACAGATTGTTCCAATATACATCTCGCGGTTCAGGGGCCCAATTAGTCAGCCACAATGTGGGGTTCTTGCTTTGCTGTGTTTGTGCACAAACAGCTGCCCCGCATCTTGAATTAAACGATACAAAGGCAGCAGGCATGATAGATTTTGAGTTCTTGAGAATCCCTTCGCGTTCCATTATCAACTAGAAAAGGCAACATAAATACAAAGGATAAGTAAATTGGTAAAAAATAGACTGTATTAAAGCTTTGACTTAAGATGCACACAGAGTAGTCAAAAGTGAAAAGCGCAAAAAGGAGCTAAAGTTTCTTGGAGCTTTAAGCACAAAACGCAATTGATGTATGGGCTTTAGCAAAGAAGAGTGTTAATGAAGAAAAAATAAAAAATAGAAATGCAATGCCAGAAAATAAAACTACAAACACAAACAATAATTATTTAGACAAATGAATGGAAGAACTATAACTAAGCTTGCGTTACAATGTAGTACCCTAAAGATAGATCCATTGGTGAAGGTGCACATGCCTTAGCACCTTGACGACTACACTAAAGCGCTAATTAAGTGAGGCGAAGTGCACAACCTGGGCTTCACCGAGCTTCAGGGCTTAAGAGAGCCATTAACAACACTGGATGCACAGAGCTCCTTTCTCATAGCCCCTCAACCCTTCTCAGAGAAAAGAGGGGGAGGATGTGTGTGTGTGTGTGTGTGTGTGTGTGTGTGTGTGAGAGAGAGAGAGAGAGAGAGAGAACAAGCTATATAACAAAAAACATATAAGAGGGAGGGGGGAAAAGGATAACTTTATGCAACAAATATAATAAAGACGTTGACCAGAATCTTCATTTGGTTATGGAACACTCACTCTTCTATCAAGCTCCTTAAGCTGCTGTTTGTAGTAGTCGATAGAATCAACTCTCTCACCCCAAAGTCCGAGAAAGCCTTTCTGCAGAAAGAGGACATGTGATATGGTGTTAAAACATTAACTAAAAAAAGGTGAAAACCGTGGCAAGAGAATTTTCTCCTTTTTAAATCAGTAGCAGTGCCATGAGAAAGTTCAAGCCAAAATGTTGCGTTTCCTGGAGTACCTTTTTAGTTGGCCTCTTTTCTGGATTTCTTTCAAACTTAAGCTGGTTGTAGTCCAGCCAATTTTGAAGTCTAGCCCTTTTTCTGACAAGTTTGGCAAACTTGTTGGCATTGTAGACAGCCTAATAGAGATAAGACCAACCCACATGAAGTAAGCAATTCCAGCTCAAGCAAAGCTAGCAATACTAGGTAAACACCTTCTCACTAAAAAAAAGACCAAAACCTCCTGCTGTTAGGTGCCATGTTACCTGGTGACGAAGATAGTGGTCCGGATGGTTCTTCTTAAAGAAATTTTCAACACTATCTGTTATTGAGCGCTTAGATTCATGAGGAACATTCCTAACCAGAACCTGAAACACAAGATATGCGAAAGTTTATTGTAGAATGGACTAAATTTATCTCAAATTCAACAAAAATAGAATCTGTAGGCACAAATTTTCTGTCCATGTTTGATAAGCTTTTCAGCTCATGGATTGAGAATTTAAAATTTATGAACAAGGAGATCCTTGTTTACCCACCGTGAACTGTTCGGCACGCCTGTCTTGTGAAGCCAAAAATTTTAATCTCATTGCAGCTACTCTACCATATTCCTTGTACAGCATAAAACAGGTCCAAAATGTGAATAAATATTCCATTGCTATGTGGACGAAGAACCTGATTCATGTGAACAACCAATTGAAGCTCCTTATTAGCAAGAGATCCAACGGGAACACACATAGAAAAAGAAAATTCAGACGAATAGAGGACGATGGAAGTTACATTTCTATTTTGAAATTGCCATTTGAATATCTTGTTCCTCTTGACAATTATCAACTAGTCGCTCGGTTAATATTTTCGTTCATTTTTACCTTTTAGCATGAACATACATTTTCCTAAAAAGAAGCATTTTGTTGCGAGAACAAGTTCAATCCACATTGTATCATTGTTTCTCCATGTCTGAGCGTAACCTTCTCATCTAGCCAATCTCCTTATGGAAAAGTCTCTAGTAAAATTTTCTCCCGTCTGCAGACAGTTTCTAGCAGAAATAAGTTCTTCCATTACCAGAACATCAACATCATAGGACACTTCTATCACCCAATATCCAACTCCAAAAAAGAAACTAAGGCAGTTGAAAACTTCCAACCATGTTGGAGACACCCAACTGCAGTCGCGGTCAATCTAGGTTTCTTTGCTATGGCCAGTTAAATACATAATTCCAGCAAAAGGATGTCCCAAAGACTAGAAGCCCGTGCATGAATTCACAAGAAAACAGTTTAACCCATAAGTCATACTGGACCACAATATCAAAATAGTAGGCTTGTTTTCTTGACCTTATAAACGAAGGACTAACTAACTAATGGTAATCAGTGGTTAACTCAACCAAATAAGTATGTTATTATGTTAAGTCAAATCTGTCAACATATAACATTCAAGAGATCATCAACTTGAGCAGTTGGATGAAATGAAATCATTGAATTACAGATGAACTCAGAATCAGATGTTAAGACAACAACGCTCATACTAGAAAGCAGTGGCGGGCTCAGAATTTTGTGCAAGCGGGTTCAGACAAACATCGACATCATTTGACAGTAAAAGCAACAAAGGCATAAGAATAGAGTCTTTCCCACTGCTCTTCATTTTGCTTCATAACCTCTTAGTTCTTTTGAGCTCTAAATAATATTTAAAAAATGAAAAAAAAGAAGTGAGCAACATATCTATTTACTTTCTCAAATTTGACAATTTATTGAACCTTTTTTTTTTAAATTTACGTACAAAATCAATTCAATCTATACCAGAACAACCAACTCTATATATTGATTAAATCTAACAGATTAACAAGCGCTGAAATAATCATTATAATAAACAATTTATTAAAGAATAAAAACAATAGAATAAAAATACAAACTAAAGTAGATTTATAATTTTAATAGTACTAGATCTAGTGTAATTGTGTTGCGCGTGTCTTTCGTATTAATGAAAATAAACTTTTAAAAACAACATAAGTATTGTTCAAAAATATGTCTACATTACGATTAAAAAACAAAAAAAATTACAAGTTCTAAAATGATAATCGTATTAATCATGTTTAGAGAGTGTAGTCACTCTAATGATTATTTTTTAAGTTTATCCTACTACTTGCTTCATTGTACAAAAGTATCATATGAGTAGCATTTAACTAAAAGGTAAATGGTCGTTCAACCTTAGATGAACACTTAGATACATTTGTCATATACATATTATTAATTATTATTAAACTTGTGTTTGATATATTACCAACAATTAAAAGTTATTTACCCACATTTTACTCATTTTACAAGAATGCTAAAACTTGGTCTTGACTTTCACATTTTATTAACAAAAATAAGAAAGACTTGTTAAACCTAAAAAACGTTTGACACTTTCCTAATGTGAATTTGTACTGCGTTTTTTAAGCTTGTATAATTATGAGTTATCCTCTTTTTTAATTAGTCTAGTATAGTCATGAGTTATCCCCCTTTTTAAATCCTTTTTTTCCTTCTTTATAATTTTTTGTTTGTTTCTTCTTTTCACCTTTGTAATTTTCTTTGGGTGAAGAAGCCCACTAAACTGAATAAATAAAGAAATTTGTGTGGACTTGAAACTCTAATTCTTTTATTATTTAATAAGAATATACATGCCCTATATGACTTGAAAGTTCTAAACCTACAAAAATGTGTCGATGATTTTCAATGCCTTGAAAGTCTTGATTATGTGAATTTGCAATGGCCTTTTAAGCTTATAGACCTAAAAGCGTGGCGTCTTTACAAATATGGTATATATTACATAAATCAAATAAAAATAAATAATAAACAAAATTTAATAAATTTTTAAGTTCTAAATATTAGAGAAATAATTGAAGTCTGAAGTATTAAGGAAATAATTAAATGATTATTTTGTCTTGTGTAAACTTTATTTTTAAAGGGTAAAAAAGGCGAACGACATTACGTTAAGGGTTTTCGTGCTTTTAATATAGTATAGATAAGAATTCATGAATGAAAATTAGCTAAATTAAAATAAATAATTAAAAAAAACAGTGAGGAGGCTATTGCAAAATGAGAATAAGGTAAGCAATGAATTATAGGAGTTTCAGATCCAAACTCCAAACCTCTCCTACCTTCTGAATCCAGTTGAACCAACTCGCTTAACTACTATTTCTGTTAGGGTCATTACAATGAATCATAATCTAATATGCTTCTGGCAAAATAAGAATAATAAGGTAAGCAATGAAATGTAAGAGTTTAGATTCGAACTCCAGATCTCTCCTACCGTCTTAACCCGCTTGAACCAACTCACCTAACTACTCTTTCTGTCAAGCGGGTTCAACCTAATGTATTTATCCAAAATTTTGCTTTAAAAAAAAAAGTCCACATAAAATTAATGATTTTTTTTACAAAGTGGGTTCAACTGAACCCGCTTGAACCAACGTGGGTCCGCCCCTGCTAGAAAGCACTGCCATAGATGTAAAGGAAATCCGAATCATACCCAAATCACTAGCTTGGAATAACAGTAGTTCAAGGTCTTCTACTGGCAAACAAGCGCCTACCCGTGTTATTTTGTTAGCAGGACAAAGATAGAGGGTATTTTATTAATATGGGACCGAACGTTTCTAAAAGACAAATTCAAGTATCATTCTTCTAAATTTATGAACGAGCAATGTGCACATAATTAAGATTTGGCTCCTAAAGAACAAACTTTGTGAACACCATTCTCTTTTTTCAGGAACTTAGTTATGCCGTTGTATTTTAACGTACTCCTGGTACTCCTCAATAATTTATCATAATAAGAAAATATTCTCCTGTATAATACTAAGCTTTTAGACAACAGAAATCAAAGAACACAATAACAGCATATAAGGAGATGAATCAGAATAAGCAATGGTAAGCACAAATTTAGCTGTCATCATTACTCGAAACATATATACATATATGTGCTTATTGTATATCAAATGAGAGGTAATGATACAACAGAAGACTTACTTCCAGGAATTGGGTTTAATATTGGATATAGAAAGCTTATCGATATCACTGACGACCAAATCTTTCCGGAGGAAGAACAATGTCCCATCTGACACATTAACTGGAATAAGAAGCAAAAGTGCCACAAGTGCAGTTGGCCCAAATATTTTTAAGCTGTCAAGGACAAGAATGCAGGTATATCAGATAAATTTAAAGAAGCACTTCCCATTGAACCCAAAGAGCTAATCAATTTACATGAGATTGTGGGTACTGGTAGATGTTTTTCCCTCTGTTTTTTGTTCACTCTAGACTACCATATCTTATGTGGTCAAATATGATACGTTGTTCTGCTAAATTACACACAAAAATGGATTAGTTGCAACAGGAAAGAAAAAAGGCGAGTTAAATCATATACCACTTGAAACTAGATTCTGGATACGGGGAAAAATTGCAAAGCAAGCAAACAAATTAATTGCCAAAAACTTCTTGAGGCACAAGGTAGAGTTTAAGATATAGAAATTTTTAATAATCAAAAAAAAAGAACACTTAACAACTGAAAGGGACTTTTGCATTGGTAGGCCAGAATTGAATTGGGAATATGGCCGGCTATTTGTGTAAAGATCCCAAAATTCTAATAGAGGATTTTAAAGTGTATCTTCAGATATGTAATTCTTAAGCAAAGGAAGAATCCCAAGTTAATTTCACCATCAATAGCACCCTCTCCTCTCTCTAAAGAAAGGGGGCAGAGAAGAAAAGGAATAAGCACCAAATCCAGATTAAGTTCAAAATTCCAATTTCTGAAACTTTTAAGCAGAAAGACCATTGAATAGATAATTGAAAAGGTTTAAGCCTAACTACCGCATATAGACATAAAGCAAGACCATAAAGTTGACATCTTTCAATAGCCAAAAACAAAATTGCAACATTCAATCAACAAAAATAAAATCGGCCATACCCAAGAGTGTAAATCCTCAAGAAAACAGCAGAATCAAGGCCAGCATGTTCAATAATTTGAGATTCACTCATCTTCATAGCTTGAGGCATCCAGTTGAGGAAAGTAAGATAAGTCTTGAAATTGAGATTAACAAACTTCCCCACGAAATTACCAACATGCCTAGGAGCACTTCTCTTCCCAGTAATGTACCACTTGGGAAAGTAAACCCTGTCATTGATAGGCTGAATTCTGAGCAGAGCAAAAGCCAACAAGAATGCGAAAGCACCAAGTATGTTTATAAATGCTGACACCCCAATATCACTAAGAGTTGCCATTACTCCAAACAGAACGCAAGAAAGAACAGAATTCAAAATGCAGAATAAAAGCTGGGTTAAAAAGGAAGATTGGTATATAAATAGCAAGTAAATAAACGAAAAGAAAAGAATACTTTTTTTCAGGATATAGGACTTTTGAGTTTTATGGTGGATAGCCTTCTATAACTTTTTTCAGTATTCAACTAAAGTACACCATCATTTGTATCTTTGTGGGGTTCAAGAAAACTTGTTCTTATTATTGGGATTGTTGGTGGGAGCGGTTTTCTTATTTGGATTCTGCGCAACTCAAGAAAATACCAAAAAGAGACCCCGTTTAATCCGTGGTCGAGGCAGTATCTTTGCAAAGTATTTGAACCCCCTTGCCACTAAATTACATTTCTGAGTCAGTTGTGTTAGGAGTTTAAAACTTTATATATAGAGGTAAAAAATAGATTTTGTTTTATATATACAGTATAATTTTTTGGCTAAGGAGGTTCGCATGAACCCCTTTTGCCCCCCTAAATCCGCCCCTGCTTTTAATAAGTTGTTTGGTGACTCAGTAGACTCAATGCGTTGTTTGTGTTGTGTTTTAGTTACTATATTCCTCAGTCAGGAACCAAAATGTGATTTATTTGGACTCAAAAAATCGTAATATACGGGGAAAAATAGGCACAATAATATATATAACGTCCTAGTTGACCACCAATAAGGCGCTATATATATTACGTGGACCCACCAATAGTTCTTCTGGGCTTAACAAACATACCAATAATTCAACCTTATACAGCGCGCATATAAGGTTCAATACCTCAAATAATTGTACACGGGGGACTGGTTTTCCATTATTTAAAGAGTTTCAGGATTTTGTAAAAATTCATTCATATATATTTTCAAGTCTTCTGAAATATTTCTTAGTTAAGTTGTTTTGCATTTTGTCATAATGTCTGAAGAGCGAAGAATTAGGGTTTCATTATACTGGGGGATGAGGTTGTGGTGGCGAATAACTCAGTAAGTTATAGTTTATCTCCACAGTGTCATGTTAAGTTGCCGCTTACAATAGAGTACGATACATTGGTGTTGTTGTTATGTAAAATAATGAGTGTGAGCAAACGTTCGGTGAATATTAAATGTCACGACCCAAACCGATGAACCGCGACGAGTACCGATACCTTACTCGACCAAGTACCAACGTAACGTATATTTCTTTTTACATTATCATATACACGTGACATACGAGCCTAATAGGCCAAGATAATCATTTACAAACTCAAAACATAGGCCCACAAGGCCGTACAATCTTTCACGTATACGACATATGTCTACAAGCCTTTAAGAATACATAAATGTCATAAAGGTCGGGATAGAGTCCCGCCATACCAAACAATACTTGTCTAAATCATACTAACTAAACAAGCGACTCCGAAGCAAATGGAGCGCACCAACATCTTCCGCTGAGCTGATAGCCTACTTAGAGGGCTCTCGACTTGTCTATCGGGACCTGCAGGCATGAAACGCAGTGTCCTCAGACAAAAGGGACGTTAATACGAATAATGTACTAAGTATGTAAGACACATAAATAAATACATAAGAGATGGAAGAGATATAGAGTAATTGACTCAACCTATATGTCTGGATAACTCTGTGAATAATAAATCACTTTTAGCATCATGCATATGCATATGAATGTCATGTCGGGCATAGGTATATGTTTCATAACATCATCAGCCTCTGAGGGCATCCCATCATATCATATCGGCCACTGTGGGCAAAATCATCATCGTATACCAGCTGATCAGGTGGTGATGCGTATATAACGCCATAACCTTTCTCATATCCCATATACATATATATGCGTATATAACGTCGTTTGAATATACATATATATATATATATATATATATATATATATATATATATATATATATAT